>PISX010001883.1:0-178523 GCA_004024625.1 Mellivora capensis | reverse complement strand
TGACTCTTAATCTCACAAAACAAACTGAGGGTTGCTGGGGGGAGGGGGTCGGGAAAGGTGGGTGGGGTAATGGACATTGGGGAGGGTATGTGCTATGGTTAGTGCTGTGAAGTGTGTAAACCTGGCGATTCACAGACATGTACCCCTGGGGATAAAAATTTGTTTATAAAAAATAAAAATTAAAAAAAAAAAAAGAAAACACTTAAAGAATTAAAAAAAAAAAAAGAATGGTAGGTAGTAATTTCTCTTTAAATGTTTGGTGGAATTTACCTGTGAAGCCATCTGGCCCTGGACTTTTGTTTGTTGGGAGATTTATTTTTATTACTGATTCAGTTTCTTTGCTGGTTATTGCTCTGTTCAAATTTTCTTTTTCTTTCTGTTTGTTTTGGTACTTTGTTTCTAGGAATTTCTCCATTTCTTCCAGATTGTCTGATTTGGTGACATAATTTTTCATACTATTCTTTTATAACTGGATGTATTTCTGTGGTGTTGGTTGTTATTTCTCCTGTCTCGTTTGTGATTTTATTTTTTTGGGTCCTTTCTCTTTGCTTTTTGATAAGTCTGGCTAGAGGTTTATCAATTTTATTAATTTTTCAAAGAACTGGTACCTGGTTTCATTAATCTGTTCTATTGGGGTTTTGTTTTGCTTTTCTATATCATTTACTTTTCTTATTTCCCTTCTTCTGCTGACTTAAGGTTTCATTTCTTGTTCTTTTTCCAGTTCCTTTAGGAGTAAGGTTGGATTGTTTGAGATTTTTTCTTGCTTCTAATGTATTGTATCACTGTATTGCTATATACTTCCCTCTAATGACCACCTTTGCTGCAACCCAGAGGTTTTGGACAGTTGTGTTTCCATTTTCATTTATTTCCATGTATTTTTTTTTTAATTTATTTATTTGTCAGAGAGAGAGGGAGAGAGAGAGAAAGCGAGCACAGGCAGACAGAGTGGCAGGCGGAGGCAGAGGCAGAGGGAGAAGCAGGCTCCCTGCCGAGCAAGGAGCCCGATGTGGGACTTGATCCCAGGACGCTGGGATCATGACCTGAGCCGAAGGCAGCTGCTTAACCAACTGAGCCACCCAGGCGTCCCATTTTCATGTATTTTTAAATTTCTTCTCTGATTTCCTGGTTGACCCATTCATTGTTTAGTAACATGTTGTTTAATATCCACATATTTGTGGTCTCTCCACATTTTTTCTTGTGGTTGGTCAGAAAAGATGCATGGTATGATCTCAGTCTTTTTGTATTTGTTGAGCCCTGATTTGTGACCCAGTACGTGATATATTCTGGAGAACGTCCCATGTGTACTTGAAAAGAATGTGTATTCTGCCATTTTAGGATGAAATGTTCTGATATATCTGTGAAATCCATCTAGATCAAAGAGTTCTTAAAGAAGGTCTTACTTTGTAGTCTTCATAAAATCTCCCCCCTCTCTCCTCATCAGAGAGAGGAGGAAGGGGGGGGAGGGCAAGGAGGGAGGTGGGGGAGAGGACAGGGTGGCCACATTCTCACTCATGTGCAAAGCAAATGCTCCATTTCTTATCAGCTGGAGCTTGGCTTTTCTGAAAGAAACAGTTCATCAAATAGGCAGAACTATCTTCTCATTGAATGTGCCATTTAGAGGAAAAAGAAACATTATTTAATCATATCCTGTTCTTTGGATGACTGTGATATCCTTTGGTGAATGGAATAATAGAAAATACCTGAACTTTGAAGTCGGGCAGGGTTCAGACCTGCTTCCTCTGAGTCTCAGTTTTTTACTCTGTGAAAATGGGGCACGTGTTTTTCAAATGGTTTGGAGGATTGAAATGACCCAGTGCTTTACACACCTAGTAGAATTGTGAGACCTACCTATAAGAAAGTTATAACTTATTTCTGTATTTTATGGGTTTTGTTTTTTTTTTTTTAAGATTTACTTATTAGCATGCATGCATAAGTTCGGGGAGGGGCGGAGGGCAGGGGAGAGAGAGAACCTCAAGCAGACTCCACACTCAGCACGGAGCCTGACTCGGGGCTCTATCCCAGGACCCTGAGATCATGACCTGAGCCGAGGTCAAGAGTCAGACATCTGCTCAGCCAGCTGAGCCCCCTGGGTGCCCCACTCATCTCTGTTTCTACACCTCGTTCAAGAAGTAAAACATGTATCGTTGGAACCTTCTGGGTATCCTTCCTTATCCCCCTTGCTTCTACAGAGATATCCATCAGTTATCTGGAAGTTTTCTTACTTCCCTGCAAATTTTTATAGTTCATCACATACGTATATTTCCTTAAATGGTATGTATGGGCTTCCTTTCTTTTCCAATATCTATTTCTAAAAATGTGTTGCATGATTTCTTTTTTGGATAACAGACACCCATTTTCCGTTACTGTAAATGGGAAGTACGCTTTTTCATCCTATTCTCTCTTCCGAAATAACCCAACCAGTTTCCCCAAATACCTCATAAATGCTCTTAAATGACCATGTAATAATCCACCAAGGATATCTGCGTGATATAAAACATTTAAAACTAATTACCATGTTATTTGCCATAGTAACTTGTTGCTGGGTACAGTTGCGTGTGGTAACTCATTTTTCCTTAGGCTGCAGCGAATGCACACTAGCAATGCAGCCGAACAGTGAAGTAATTTGTTAGCACCCGAGGCACCTGGCAGAAGTAAACACTGAGCCTCCTGGCTGGGTCCTCAGGAAAGAGAGGAAGCTGGTGAGAGTAGTGGGAGGCACACCGCCTCTGAAGCACTCACAGGGCTGCAGGCCCTCCAGGTCCTCACTTCCACCCATGTTCCTTGTTACTCGGTCTCCACTCGGTCCTGGCACCAAAACCATATAGTCTACTTACTGTAGCTCTGTCATTAACTAGTACCTGCTGGTCAGACCCCCATCGAGTTCTTCAAAATTCCCTTGGCTATTCTTAGCCTTTTGCTCTTCTATAGTTCTAGACTCCATTTAGCAGGGGCGCCTAGGTGGCTCAGTTGGCTGAGTGTCTGCCTTTGGCTCTGGTCATGATCCCAGAATCCTGGGATCGAGCCCTGCGTTGGGCTCCCTGCTCAGCAGGAGCTTGCTTCAACCTCCTCCCTGCTTGTTCTCTCTCACACTATCTCCGTCACTATGTCTCTCTCTCTCTCAAATAAATGAAAAAAATTTTTTTTAAAAATCCATTTACCAGACTCCTTCAGAAGTCCGTACGGATATCAGCTGGCACCAGAGCTTATCTTGGATTGGAGTCATAGACGAATATGAGTGGTATTGTCAGTGTTTCACCAATGAGCCTGTGAAAACGATACCTCCCTAAACATTGGTCTTTAATGTCCTCAAGAAGATTTTATTTATTTATTTACTTATTTACTTATTTTTGGAGAGGGAAAGAGAATCGTAAGCAGGCTCCACGCTCAGCTCAGTCCAACGCAGAGCTCAGTCTCATGACCCTGAGAAGACCTGAGTCAAAATCAGGTTAGATGCTCAACTGAATGAGTCATTCGGATGTCCCCTTAAAAAGATTTTATTGTGTTCTTCATGGAGTTCTTTGCCCTGCTTCCTCCTCCCTCTGCCTGCCTCTCTGCCTACTTGTGATCTCTATCAAATAAATAAATAAAAAATCTTCAAAAAAAAAAAAAAAAGTGGCCATTAGATTTTTTTTTTCCAAAATCTCCTTTCCGTGTCTGATATAATCATGTAGTTTTCTCTCTTAGACTGTGTGTGCTGAAATGGATTTTTTTTTTAAAGATTTTATTTATTTATTTGACAGACAGAAATCACAAGTAAGCGGAGAGAGAGAGATAGAGGAGGAAGCAGGCTCCCCGCCAAGCAGAGAGCCTGATGCGGGGCTCGATCCCAGGGCCCTGGGATCATAACCTGAGCTGAAGGCAGAGGCTTTAACCCACTGAGCCACCCAGGCGCCCCTGAAATGGATTTTTAACATTCAGTTCTTTCATTCTTGGGGTACATCTGTCTTAATCATATGGATTTTTAAAAACACATTGTTGTATGATTTGCTTGTGCTTTATTTAGGATTTTTGCCTATAAATTTGTGTGTATGTGCATGGTTCTCCTAGACTCATAATAAGAGTTGAAGAGCCTTCCTTGTTTCTGGAACATTCCATCTGTCTTGCCACAGAAAGGATATCGGTAGGACTCTAGGAAGAAATCTGACTGGGCTTTATAAAGAAGCCAAAGAGAAAATCTCTTACATGGGTTGCAGGGGGCATAAGATCAAAGTGGAACAGTCGCTCAAGAACAAAAACACAACTATCCCTGAAACAAAGACCCACTGAATCTCTCAGGAATCCTCAGAGAATGTTCTTGGTAATGCGGTGAGGACTTGCTTTGTGTGACCTCCTCCCACTGCTCCACTCAACGTGGGCCACCCTGTTCGAGAGCACGGTTCACAGGAGGGATGGCATGGTTGAGTGCTGGTGCCCTGCTCTCTGGTCTGGCGCAGGCTCCCAGGTCGAGCTGACCACCTGAATGTGTCTGCAGACTTGGGGGCAGGGCTCCATAACTTTCCTCAGAGCCCACAGACACGGTGCCAACTGCGGAGTGCACAGAGGGCCTCGGGCCTTCCGTCAGTATTGCTCTCAGCCAGACTTTGGATTGAGTGTCTTGTAGACCACGTCAATGAATTCTAGTTTGTTCTCAAACTTGGTTTAATCTGGCCTAATCGCCCCCAAAATTGTATTTGATGCCATACATCAGTGCTGTTCCTTAAACGTCTGTGTTTTGCAGTCTTTAGTGCAGCAGGGCAGGTAGATTTTGAACTTTAGACAAGGCTCTAATACTTGGAACGCTGCTGTGTTCATACTCGGGCTCTAATTTCAGCTACTGAAATTAGAGGTGGGGGTGTAGTGGGGGGCGGTGGTTAGATAATTGCCTTGTTCAGCTCTGACCCGAGATCTGGCTGACTACGTGTGCCGTTCACATAGGGCAAGCCTGGACATCTTTGACTACATCTACATAGACGCCTTCGGGAAGGGGAAGCAGCTGACCGTGAAGGAGTGTGAATACTTGATTGGCCAGCACGTGACAGCGGCTCTGTATGGGGTGGTCAACGTGAAGAAAGTGTTACAGCGCATGGTGGGAAACCTTTTAAGCCTGGGAAAGCGGTAAGGTTTTCTTGGTTTTCCAGCACTTGTGCCGAGTGCATGTCTTTGGAGGCATGGATGGCCTTACGGAGGATTTTATTCGATGCACGAATGGTGGATTTGGCGAAGCTGTGGACGCTGTGGGGCACAGCTGGGATTATCTACAGCTGTCAACCCACTGCGGGAAGAAACTCATCCCCGTGACACGGTGCCGTTCAGTTTAAGATGTGCTCAGTGATTCTTTGACACCTTCGCGGTCTGCTCGTGCAAGCTGTCCATAATACTGAAAGCATTCTTGAGTAACAAGGGTATTTTAGATGGGTGAAGGTTATTTTTGGGGGGCAGGATGTTCTCACGTCCAAGTGCTTTGTCAAGTCCCTTGATTTATACATTTCTATCACTTAGATAAGAAAAGTATGAAACTGTTTTGCTTCTGAGTCAAAGGGAATTTGTCTTACAGGGAAAATAGAAGGTTGTTGAAGTCATAGTTGTGTTTCTTTTTAAATTTTATTTTTTTAGAGCAATTTTAGGTTCATAACAAAATGAAGCAGAAAGTACAGAGAGTTTTCGTATTGCCCCTGGCCCTTCTCCCCGCCATAGACTCTCCCACTGTCACCGTCCCCCATCAGAGCGGGACGTTAGTTGTGGTTGATGAACCTCCAAGGTCAGGTCATTAAAGAGTCTATGGTTCACATTCGCCTTCACTCTTGGAGTGTGCGTTCTGTGGGTTTGAATAAATGCTTCATGACATGTATCCACCGTTGTGGTATCGTACAGAACAGTGTTCCTGTAGCATGAGTCCTCTGGGCTCTATCTATTCAGAATTTATCTTTAATTATGTACAGGGTTACTGAGGTGATTATATAGGGAACGCGATTGTGAGTTTAGTTTAATGCCCATCACCAAAGCAGGGTACAAAAGTTCTGTTTCTTTGGGGATTTATCATTATTACTAAAATCATTGTAGCGACATGCTGAACAGAAAGGAAGTTCCAGAATTAGAAAAGGTGTGGCATTTGTGTCCATTACTTTTACAACCCAGGCCTTGAAGTGGAGGGTCTCAGCTCAGAAGCAAGCAGAGTAAGGCAGTGATTTATTTCCCCCACCAGGGAAGGCATCGACCAGTCCTACCAGCTCCTGAGAGACTCGTTGGATCTCTATCTGGCCATGTACCCAGACCAGGTGCAGCTCCTCCTCCTTCAAGCCAGGCTGTACTTCCACCTGGGAATCTGGCCAGAGAAGGTAATTATTTGACTTTGCTGCTTTGCTCTTGCCTTAGAGAGGGAAATTCTAGTTTGAAAAGACGGCTATGGGAAGTTTATCCTTGTATCAGCCTGGGGATAATAAACATAAATTGATTCACTCTCCTGATCTTGGCCCCTCAGTTAAATCTTTTTTGTCTCCTTTATTCTAAAACAATTGCATATACTGCTAGGAGTTGCCTCTTCTCTTTGTGGTCCGTGCCTTAAGCCCCTAGAATCACCAGGCCTCAGTTCTGCGTCTCAACCTGCTCTTGCCCAAACATGTTTGCCCCGGGTCACCCCGACTCTGCAAAGGGAAGCAAAACTCCAAATGTTCCCCATCCAGCTGTGCTTGTAGTCCAGAAAGGGACCGTACATAAACACCCCTGTTTGACAAGGAAAAAATGGATCTTTCATGTATTCGGGTCCCACTGCTGGCCTTGAAGGACTAGCTCTGTCTTTGAAAGCTGTTGAATTTTGAGCCGGGCCCACTTGGGCTTCTCCGTGTTCTAACAGCCCCTGTGGCCAGCGGCAAGCCCTTGGAAAGGACCGCGCCGTCTGCGATCGGAAACACTCCTCAGCGAGCTGGGGATGCAGTAGGGGAGTGTGCCTGGCGGCTGCAGCACAGGAATAGCTGCACATTCATCATGCCCTGGCTCGGCCGTGGGAACGTGCTAGTAATCCATTTTGTTTGTGTAGAGCAGCCTGCCGAGAGAATTCTCGTTCTGAGTGCTCACAGGGATGTCGCCATAAAATCATCTGCTCGTGTTATTAGAGAGTAGTACATAGTCCACCTCCATATTGCATAGAATTAAACTGGCTTATCTATTCCCCACTTCAGTGGTCTAACATCGTTCTAAGAAAGGACTCATCAGTAGGAAAATCCCAAGGGATCTATCTTAAGATGCCATATTGTCCAGCTAGCAGATATCCTCTCAGAACATCCCGTGATCTGGTAGAATTAGATTCTCTACTGCAGCGACCGTCCACTTCCCAGAACCCCCTTGTCCAGAGTTCAGTTGTTGTTGTTATTTTTTCACTTTATTTTTGAGACTAGGGTCTACGTAACTCGTTCCTGTCACTTTTTTCTTTAAGGAATTTCGTGATAATTTATAGAATGCAGAGACCCTCTCAAAGCTTGGGGTTTTTTTGTTGGTTTTTTTTTTTTTTTTTTTAGATTTTATTTATTTATTTGATAGAGATCACAAGTAGGCAGAGAGGCATGCAGAGAGAGAGGAAGGGAAGCAGGCTCCCTGCTGAGCAGAGAGCCCGATGTGGGGCTCAATCCCAGGACTCTGGGATCATGACCTGAGCCAAAGGTAGAAGCTTTAACCCACTGAGCCACCCAGTCACCCCAAAGCATGGCTTTTTAAAAGTAAATTCTGTACTTTAATTACACATCAGCCATAGAAGGGGTAAGGTAGAACTCGGCTCTAGGGGAAGGTCTGCAGGAGCTCTCACATCCTTAACCTTTGATGACGGACTCAGCATAGTGCTCACGTTGCCCACTGGGGAGGTAACTTTGTATCCTCCTTGGACAGTCCAGGAACGCCATTGTGCCAAGCAAATGTCACGAAAACAAGTTCCAGATTGCTTATGCACAGAACATTTTTTCCACCACGACCATTCATTTGCTTCTGAGATCAAGCACTTAGATGCCCCCTCATTTGGGAATCAGGAGTGCAAAGTGGCTCATTCTCTGCTCCGGTGACTCCCCTCCGTATGTGTGTCCTTGAGCTAGGGGAGCGACCTGAGACGGAGCAGCAAAACTGGAGCTCCTGTGGAGGAAGAATTCGGGGGACACTGAAGCAGTTAGAAAAGGCTCCTCTCCAGAACAAGTGTTTGAGTTGGACCTTGGAGGGTGGGAAACCGTTTCAGAGGACAGAAAAGTAGGTTATTTCCACCTATCTGTGGCACAGAGGTGGGCCAGCTCGTGCTACAGGCCCACCTGACGAGGATTTATACACATACATACATGCATATGAACGTGAGTGTGTGTGTGTGTGTGTGTGTGTGTGTGTGTAAAATATTTTTTGGGATCAGTTTCTGGAGGACTTGGAATTAGTTTGGCCTTTTTAGGTAAAAGGGAAGTATTTCCAAACTGGGAAGACGGGAAAGTCACCTTGTGTTCAATTGAAGTAAATCAGGAAGAGCTGAGAAACACAGGTCCGCTGGGTCACTGTGGCCAAGATCCAGGGCTACTGTGGCCATGATGGGAAGAGAGAGTGTAGGATGGTCACATTTTGAAAAGTCGCTGGTGCTTATCAGACACATCCTTCCAACCCCTGTGGGGTGGATACTGGGTTTTTGCCATTCTGTAAATAATGAAACCGAGGCGGCAGAAGTCGGGTCACCTGCTGAGGCCACCTGTACAGGTGTTGATGGCTCAGGAATTGTGGGAGGGCAGTTTGGTGCCTAAGCCCACCCTCATGCCTCACCCCTGTGTGCTAGCTCCGGGGTGAGGGTCCGGGGAGAGGGTAAAGCCTGCGCCCAGGTAAATTCTACTTTCTGCAGCTGGACTTCCTCCTCCTTTTGACCCCTGGCCCTGCCTTTCCCTTTCTTCTTCTACATCTTGCTGGAAAAGACGTCCTTCCAGTTTTCCAAGGCAACCGTCTATGCCCTGAATCCCACTCTGTTTTCCTCTGTCTACAACTCCCTGTTTCTGCTCTCTGCCATCAGGATTCTACTGACTCGATTGTCTTTCATCCTTGGGGAAGAAAACAAAAAGCACTCTCATGACAGCCCTGCTGGCATTCCCCTGCGGCTGCCTCATCTCTCTCCTCCTGGCAGGGCTCAAGCCCTGGCCGGCTATGCCTACGTGCGACCGGGCGGTGGGATGGCCACCTGCCTTGCCTCCTTTGCGTGCGCCAGAACACGGTGATCATTCCCTCTCTACACACACTGCTCTTGGCAAGGGAGCCAATGACCCCTTCTTACTGAGACCATTCTTGTTGCCAGATCCGTAGATAACTTGTCTTTCCTTATCTCTCTTGATCACTGGGTCTGCTCCTGCTCAGAACGCTCTGTTCCTTTGACTCTGGGGCCCACTGTTCTCAGGCTCTTGCTAGTTCCTTGTCCTGTGTTTCTTCCCTAGAGGCTTCTTACTGCGGGCTAGTTTCTTAGACTTCTGCTGACTCTACTCCTTTCCCCGAAGTGATGCCGCTGGGCCTCCTTGATTCAGTTACCATCTGTAGGCTGACCGCTCCTGACCAACGTCCTGCCTGGACCCTGGGCTCCAAACCCACACCCCCCGTGTCTGCTGCACATCCGCACATGGCTCTGTCTCCTAGAGTGTTGCAGAGGCTGCCTGACTGCTCTTCTCTCTGCCCTTAGACCCTTTGAACCCGTTTTACACACTGTAGCCAGAGTCTTCCTGAAGTGCTCAGAGCCCTCTGAGCGGCTCCCCCAGTGCCTTGCAGATCTGGCTCATTGTCTTCAGTACGGCTTACTAGTTTCTTGGGGGTCTGGCCCTGTGAGCCTGAGCTGCTCAGCTCTCACAGTTGCCCCTTTGGTGCTCCACTGCCCAGCCATGTCCTCCACTCATCCCTGTTCTCTTGGCGTGGCCTGCAGCATTGCCTAAAACACCTTTCCTTAGCCCTCAGTCCCAAGTGTTGGCTACTTTTTGCCAAGCTTCAGCTTCACCTCTGGAACCCCTTCCTCAGCCCCTCCACGGCAGTCAGCTTTCCTGGTCCACCAGCCACGTGCTTGTCTTTTTGAAGACCTTTCTGTAAGTATACCGTGGCTGTCTGTTTACTGTGTCTTCGCCATGGACTAGGCTCTCTAAGGACAAGAACCACATTTGCTTTGTTCTTCACCGTAGCTACTTCCCTTGCTCTTAGCACTATGGTGAAGTGAGGTGTTCCCTTGCTCCCACAACGTGGTAGGTGCTCAAGAAAGATGCTGGAATGAATAAGAAGTGACAGAACTTCAGGACGCCTGGGTGGCTTAGTCAGTTAAGCAACTGCCTTCAACTCAGGTCATGGTCTCTGGGTCCTGGGATTGAACCCCGCATCAGGCTCCCTGCTCAGTGGGGAGTCTGCTTCTCTCTCTCTCTCCCTCAAATAAATAAATAATTTTTTTTTTAAGATTTTATTTATTTATTTGACAAAGAGAGAGACAGTGAGAGAGGGAGAGCACAGAAGCAGGCGGAGGGCTGAGGGAGAAACAAGCTTCCTGCCAAGCAGGGAGCCCAATGTGGGGCTTGATCCCAGGACTTGGGATCATGACCTGAGCCAAAGGCAGCTGCGTAACAACTGAGCCACCCAGGGGTCCCAAATAACTAAAATCTTAAAAGAAAAAAAAGGGGAGGGGGAACAGAACTTCATTAGATAATGAGGGAGAGGATGTCCAGCTTTTCCACAATGTTTGGCCACATTAAGAGTGAGTGTCTAGAGAGCAGACTTGTTTCAGAGACAGGAGAAGGTGTCCAGTTTGGGGTATGCTGGATTTGATACAATCTGGGACTGTCAAGGGCAGCTGTCTGAGGGCATTCGGCAGGG
Organism: Mellivora capensis; assembly: GCA_004024625.1. Taxonomy (NCBI): domain Eukaryota; kingdom Metazoa; phylum Chordata; class Mammalia; order Carnivora; family Mustelidae; genus Mellivora; species Mellivora capensis. Next base: position 167,711 of record PISX010001883.1, on the reverse strand, counting down.
GCTCCTCACATCAGCACCCAGTGGCCAAAGTCCCCTAGCAGCAGAGGCCACAAATGAATGGATATCTGAGGCCTGGAGCCAAGCACATCGTAGAGAGTCTCGGGGGAAACCTATAGTTAGGAGAACAGAATAGGGCCGGTAGACACTGCCACCTGGCTTTGTCATGTTTCTTCGAAGGCACATCTCGTAGAAGGCCCATTTGTTTACTCTCTGTCTCTGGCTGCTTTCCAGCCGCAGGGGGCAAAGAAGAGTAGTTGGGTCGTAGACCATATGGCCCACAAAGCCTGAAGTATTTGTTCTCTGGCTCTTTACAGTAAGGGTTGCCAAATGTGAGTGATAGACACCCCCACCCCTCGTTCTAAGATCTCTGCCCCCAAAACTCTGGGTTCCTGGGATTATTGGCCTAGACATTTGGTTGGAGACGTCACGGCCTCTCACCATCACTGCTGTTCTTCAGGAGCACGCCAGGGCCCCAGCCCGCTCTCTTTTCTGTTTCTGCCCTCTCCCTTCACCCTGTCATCCACACATCAAGAGACCGAGGCCGTAATTACCCCTGAACTGTATCTCCTCCTGATCCTCCGGGTGAGTTGGAGACTTCCTTCGTGCTTAGAAGAGTTACATCTGTTCCACTTATCTGCCGGGGAGGGGCTGCTAGTTTGGGAGGGGAGCTGTGTCTGCAGAATGTCATGGAAGTGCAGTTAAAAGTAACTAGTCGACCCTTGTGCAACCCGGGGGTTGGGGTGCTGGCCCCCAATGCAGTTAAAAATCCACATACAACTTGACTTCCCCAGAACTTAACTAGCAGCCTGCTCTCGACCAGAGGCCTTACTGATAGCAAGTAGTTGATGAACGTCTACATGCGGTATGAAAGTGTGCTGTGTTCTTGCAATACAGTAAGCTAGAGGAAAGAAAATGTTACTAAGAAAACCACAAAGCAAAAATAGATTTGCAGCCCTGTACTAGAAACAATCCTCACGTAAGTGGACCCACACAGTTCAAACCCAAGGGTCCGCTGTGCTTGGAACTGCGTGTGGGAACACAAGGGAAGCCATATGCACGCAGAGGAAATAGAAGCTCACCATTCAAATCCCATGCTTTTAGCTAAAAAGTATACATATTGTCCGTGTCCCCCACTACTAGAGGTGGGATGTGGGAGGAAACTGGCACTCAGGTGCTCCTTGTTGAAACTGGATTTGAGGTCCTTAGGGTTGTAGCATTTGGTCCATTTTCCTAACAGTGAATTAAAATGCTCCTCCTCTCGCTTTGGTAAGATGGTGGTTGAGACCTGATACTGAAAGTCAGCTTCGGGTCCACACCTCCCTCCCTTCACAGCCCGGGGACCTCAGGCAAGTTCCTTAACTTCATAGTGCCTGATTCCTCTTCTGGAAGTCGTCGCTGATGGTACTGCCGACCTTCAGCTTGGGAGGAGTAAATGAAGTAAGACGTGGTGGGCTGGGCACGGTGATCAGCGAAGAAGCAGCGTTCTGTTAATACCGAGATCCTGGAAGTCTCGATCTGGAAGACAAGATCAGGTTTCAGAGTAACATCCTGCATTGTGAAAAACTAGTTTTCACAACACTTTTACTGGGTCAAAATGTATCAGAAAATAGGACAGTTACTAATCATCTTTTGGTAAGTGTATAAACTAGAGATAGAAACAGCCAGTTTGATGGATCTGGGACTAGAATCCAGGTCATTCTGTCTGCTCGAATGCTCTGTCTCAGGACTCCGTAAAGAGGAAGAGATCCTGTTCCCCCAGGAGGAGCACGTCTGAGAGCCTCTGCTGAATGCCGTAGTAGAACAGGTGCTGGATGAGTGTGTGTGTGTGTGTGTGTGTGTGTGTGTGTGTGTGAAGCTTCATTTGAATCTGCAGTTTTCCTTAGAGGCACCCTGTACAGTAGGAGGAACTGTGACCTTGGAGCAGACGGTTCTGCTGCTAGTGGCTTAGTCATTTCCATTCCACAGAGATGTGGTCTCTCCTTGCCCAGTCAAGTACAGCGTTCCACTGGGAGTTACAGTATTTGAAGCGATGAGTACGCTTCCAGAACCTGAGACCCGTCTTCCATCAGCTCAGCTCATTCACATCCCTCGGGTGTCTTCTCTTTCGCCCCTTCCACCTTGTGCGGCAAAGGCAGCTCTGTCCCCTTGAGCTGGACCAAAGCAGCTTAGTAGCTCTCTTACCCCCACAGTTGGCAAGTGGCAGATTATAATCGTCTCCTTTCGGTGTATGAAAAACCGAATCCCCACACTGACCAAGACTGTTAGAACCTTTTAGAGTTCCATAATCCAGACGTGCCCGTGGGTGACCAGCCCGGTCCTCCTCCCCCATGCTTATTGCAGCACACTGAGTTTCTGAGTCACTCCTCTGTTCCTGCTGGTCAGATTTGAAGGTCTGGGGCCAGTGCCCAACCTTTGAGGGGCGACCAGCAGCTCACAGACCAGCAGCGGGGGCCATCAGCACGGTCCTGCCATGCCGTCCTTCGCCAGGTTATGTAGGTCTAAATCCCGTGCCGTGAAAAAGAAAAGGCCTAAATGAAAATATTATCTCCTAGTCTTTCTGTCTTGTCTTGAAGGTGCTTGACATCCTCCAGCACATTCAGACCCTAGACCCCGGGCAGCACGGGGCGGTGGGCTATCTGGTGCAGCACACGTTAGAGCACATTGAGCGCAAGAAGGAGGAGGTGGGCGTGGAGGTGAAGCTGCGCTCCCACGAGAAGCACAGAGATGTCTGCTACTCCATTGGGCTCATTATGAAGCATAAGAGGTGAGTGCCTGTGCCGCCCATCCCCCGTGCCTGCAGAGGACGCCCGGCGTGCCCCCCGAGCATGCTTCTCAGGAGCCACTGCGTCTGAGTGTCCACCGCAGAAACCACCGAAGGCTGAACTGGTCTGAACCGGAACCACTCTTTTTGTTCTGTCAGGAGGATCTGTAAGCCGCAGGGTTCTTTTCCCTCTCATTTCCTCATTGTTCTGATGCTGCTTTTCATCTCCATCCCCTCGCATCTGATGTGGGTAGGGTTTGCTGGGTAGTAGGGCATGTGGTGCTGGAGTACTAGGCGAGATGCAAGTGTCTCCATGGCAACTGTGCTGAATGCCCCTCTACCTCCCGCTGGCTGGGAGGGAGGGTGCCCGTTCTCACTGGCCTATGTTCTTGCCACACTTTTGAGAATGCACTTACATAGTAAATGGCAAATAGTATTTCACTGTGGTTTTCATGTGCATTTCCCAGATTGCAGTCTGATTATGCAGAGTGACTCGTAATGTACAAAAAGAAGCTCCTTCAGGTTTCCTTTTATGAAGCATCTCTTCAAGTATTCTTACTTTTCACCTGAGTCATTAGCCTTTCTTGTTGGTTCGTAGCCATGTGTCCTGCTGCTCGCGTCTGTATGCGTGTACATGGCAAATACCTTTTCCTGGTGCGGTGCTAGCATTCTTCATTCTTTTATTGCATTTTTTTTTCAACTTCATTTTGGAAATTTCAGACAATAACACCCGTGAAGACGAGTATAGCGAACCAGGGGCACATGCTCCCATGCCCAGCCTCAGCCGTTGTGAGGGTTCGCCCTCATTGTTCCTCCCCCAGCCCCACCACACACCCACCTCCCCAGGCCCATACCAGACATCATTTCCTCTGTAGCTGTTGAATTTCGTGTCCCTAAAAGGTAAAGGCTTGCTCTGTTGCTTAGAAGTACATTTACCGTCCTCTTGTCACACCTAAGGAAAGACAGTTCCTTCACCTCGTCACATCAGTCTGGTCAGAGTTCCTGTTGCCCGGTGGCCTGTATGTGTTTTAACAGTCTGTTTGGATCTGGCTCCTGTAATACTATTGAATGGATTGAGACTCTACCCTTAGGGACTGAATTGTTCCTACCTGGCTTAAGGAATCTTAAACCCAACCTATGTCATGAAGCTGTCTTAGAAATTCTGCATTTTATATCTAGGCCTTCGTCCCACTAATATTGTGCATTGCTCTCAGGCCTGAGTCTTGATACCCCTTCCATTTGGATAACCAGTTGTCCCATGACGGTTGGTTGAAGTTTTTTCTTTTCCAACTGCGGTGCTATAATAAGAGTGGCTTACAAAGGGGGGCCAAGAGTGTCCTGAAAAATGCTTAACAGGGATAAACGCAGGTAAGTTTGTAAGGACATGAACTTAGGAGAACCAAGCCATTATTTATACATCCCATAGTCACCATGACAGTGCCCCAGGGAACTGATTTGCCTTTGCTCTTATGTTAATTAGGTATGGCTATAACTGTGTGATCTATGGTTGGGACCCCACCTGCATGATGGGACACGAGTGGATCCGAAACATGAACGTTCACAGCCTGCCTCATGGCCATCATCAGCCTTTCTATAATGTTCTGGTGGAGGATGGTTCTTGTAGATATGCAGCCCAAGGTAAGTAGTTAGTTCTTTGTGTACCTGTAATGACACGCAGGCACATGCTTTTTTTTTTTTTTTAGAGATTTTATTTATTTATTTGACAGATCACAAGTAGGCAGAGCGGCAGGCAGAGAGGGGGAAGCAGGCTCCCTGCTGAGCAGAGAGCCTGATGTGGGGCTTGATCCCAGGACCTGAGCTGAAGGCAGGGGCTTAACCCACTGAGCCACCCAGGCAGCCCAGGTAGGCGCATCTTAAGCACACATTTGAGCACTCTGATACTGTGGGCACAGTCATCAATGTTATTTAGAGATGACAGTTGACAGCTGTCCCATGGCTAACCTCATCGGGGCCGATACCCTGCTAAACGAGGATAGGTGTGCCCTAGTGTGGCCATGCCATGGGTTAATTATTCACTGCCCCCAGACCCCCCAGATTCTCCCCTCCATCACCACCACTCCATCACCACCACACCCAGACCCTCTTCCAGTGCTGTTGCCAACCTCTGTTCTAATTGGTCATTACCTTTGCCAGTCAAATTCCTGAAAGTCTTACTTGCCAGGCCTTGTGATTGGCTCCCTCCAGGCAGAGAGGGCCAGCCTGTGCCATGCGCTTATGGCCTGTTTGAGCTGGAGGGCAATGAGTGAACACTGTTGGGGGGAACTACCCTAGCAGCCTCTGGCACCCTGAGACTGGCCTCCGGTTGTGCTCCACCTGCACCCCCCACCGAGGTCCCCCCACTCCGCCCCCGTGGAGACTTCCTTAAGTGGCCATGATGGGAACTGCAGTCCACAGCTGTTGGAAAAGGCAATAATGAAGATACTAGGTGTGTAAAAATCTCAGAAGTATCAAAAGACTAGGAAGTTTCCTATTCGTGTTGATTCATCAGAAGCTGAGAGAGTTGTATACAGAATCAAGAGAAAGTCTGTTCATTGAGGCTGCAAGTCACTTAGCCTCCTTCAGTATAACAGGGAATTTGTAAGAGAGTATGTGTGCCCGTGTCAGAGCAAGGGGCCGACAGGGAGGTTATCTGACTCTGAAGTTGTGCCATATTAAAAAAAAAAAAACATCACATAGGGCCTCCTGGGTGGCTCAGTCAGTTAAGCATCTCCCTTCAGGCTCGGGTTATGATCCCAGCATCCTGGGATTGAGCCCCTCATGGGGCTCCCTGCTCCGCGGCAAGCCAGCGGGAACCCTCTCCCACTCCCCCTGCTATCTCTCTTTCTCATAAATAAATAAAATCTTTTAAAGAAATTTAAAAATGAAAAAATAACATAAAATGAAATGGGCTTTTCAGAGTCAATAAAACTGGGTATTTGGTTTTAGGTGTTCTGAACTTGGTGTCTGTTGAAGATTTAGGAATTCATCCCTAACAATCTAAGTAAACTTGCAATGGAAAACTGAGAGTCATGGTAATGACTTTGCAAAAAAAAAATAGTACACTTGATATCTGGTTGCAGTTTTACATTCTAAAACTGAGATTGAGCAAAGTGATTGTGGGTAATGTCAGCAAGTTGCCTTTTTTTAGTTTTAAATTCTGAGACTTTCAGAACATTTTTGACGTGAACAGCTGGAAGTCCTCTATGAGAGCAGTCTGTCTTCTCCCAGGGCTCCCGTCAGCCTGAGGTTTCCCAGGAGTCTGCTGCGTGCCAGGTTGGTGCGGCGTCGCGGGTCCAGGCAGCACGCTCGCTGTTCCTGTGCACTTGGACGTGCTCAGGGGTGCCTCAGGGGACTCGGGTTCTTGCGGCAGCATCTCTGACTTCTCTGTCTTTCCCCCTCCTCTGTGGTCCCGGGAGTCTGCAGATGACACCGACTCCGTCTCCTGAACGCTGTCACTCCTGTTTCCGTCCACTAGTGCCTATCCCTGGCGCCTCCCCCTCCAGGGCTGCAGGTATTCCTGGCCTGCACTGTGCCGACTCTCTCAGCGGTATCCCCCAGACTCCCCTGCAGGGCCCAGAGGTGACCTGGACCCTCCCTCACAGCCTCATCTCTGTTCCCAGCCCATCAACCTTTGTGGTTCCTTGAGACCATCCTACTTGCAGGTTTTCACACAGGTGACTGTCCCCTGTGAACAGGCTCTTTTCTCCCGGCTGCCACTTCCCCACAGGCTCAGATCGGGTCATCTGTCCCTGCCCTGAGCTCCCTGACACCCTCCCCTTCTGAGTCTTCACACCTTTGGGACAGTTGCAATGTTTCCCATCGAACCATCTGGCTCTCAGTCCAGTAAGCTCCATGAGTGCACAACCAGAGCCCAGTCTGCCTGTCCCGTGATGAGTCGCCGTAGACGTTCACATCTCTGACAGAGCAGCCTACAAACGGAAGTGCATGATGATGAGATGCGTGTAAGTAGCAGGTCACTAATCAGGTGCTAGCTTTTTTTCTGACTTTGTTAAAGTGAAGCATATTTTTCAAATATGCTTAAAATATGGTTAAACATCAAATACCCCGTACACCTTCCATTAGATTCAACAGCTAGCATTTAGCGTCTGTGTTTTATCTGTAGATAGAGATTTCAGGTTTTTGCTGAACCATTTAAGACTCTGCAGACATCAGGACTTAAGTAGTGAATCACGCATCTTCTAAGAACAAGACGCTTCTCTGCGTTACTGTAGTTAACATCACCGCACGTAGCAAGTAACAGTGACCTCCTGTCTCATCCTGGGTCAGTGGTCACAGCGTAACTTTGATAGCTGTTGGTTTGTTTTCACGCCGTGATCCAGCCAGGATTCACACAAATGATTCCACACTTGGTTTCTGTTGTCTCTCTAAAGGCGTAGTCCTCTCTTAATAAAACCAGTTAGTTCCTTATTCCTCACCTTGTTTTCTTCCTTTTTCATGTGACTTTCATTTTCTCAACTCTCCAGGCTGGTTGTCATAGAAATTGCCCAACGTTCTGGATCTGTCTCACTGTTTCCTTATCAGTATCATCTGTAAACAGGAAGCCGATCAGGTCTGAGGCTCGATTAGATCAGGTTAATATTTTGGGGCTAGAATGCTTCTTGTCAGATGCGTGTCTGTCACGGGCATGTTCTCCAGAGCCCCTGCTGTCCGACGCCCCCGTCAGTAGGTGCAGTTTGACTGGCTAAGGTCACGTAAGGGAGTTTTCCCTTTGCAACTAACCCTGTGACGTCCTGTGAGTATCCTGTTCCCCAATGACCACAATCCCTCATTTTGTTTTAGCATCTGTTGAATCTCCTTGCCTAAATTATTATAGGAGAGCTGCAGAATGATGATTTTTACTGCTGTTGTTTTCCCTGCTTCTGTAAACAAGAGCTTTCCTGCCTCCCGTCCCCCCATCCCCTTCCCCTTTCTCCCTCCCCACTTATCCCTCTACTTTCTGTCTCTGTGCCTCTCCTCCCATAAATTCCTAGATTTTTATTTAGTCAATGTGTTAAGATCACTTGGGACAATTTATGCTCAGATTAACCCATATTTAGCCAAACGTAAACCTTGAGAGGCTAAATTTAAATTTAAAAAATACTGGGGCACCTGGCTGGCTCAGTTGCTAATGCAGCTCTTGACCTCGGGGTCCTGAGTTCAAGCCCCATGTTGGGTATAGAGATTACTTAAAAATAAAATGTTAAAAAAAAAAAAAAAAACTTACTTCAATATGTTTTTGAACATTTTTGGGTTAATTTATTTGCATCAGATTATTTTGCTTTTAAATTTTTTCTTGATTTAAATTTTCACCCTGTGACTCAGGTAATTCTTTTAACTTGGGTAGAGCCCACTGATGAATACCTCCCTAATTATAAGCCCTTCACAGAGAGTTGAAAAGTGAATTATAAGCCACGTGCATGCATGAGATCCTCAAATAGTTTTAGTCTACATAATTAAGAGAATTTTTCTCTCAATATGTTAGGCTGTACTTAAATCCAAATGGGGTGGTAGACAGCATCTTGCATGTGTTTAACTTTTGTTCCCACTAGGGGGCATGCTTTAGTATTTCTGGACACCAGTGGGGAGCAGCGCGTCCTATCTCAGCTTCCCTCTGTACTTCTTAGATACTGCAGAAAGTGAACATCACAGGTGGTCAGAATCAAGGCAGCTGCCCGTATTGGAAGGCCAGGCATTCCCTGCCATGTGAAAACCCAGTTCTTACATGTGTCTTGTGTAAGAATGAGCACGCGCCTCAGAGGATGCTTGGTGCATGGTAGGCCTCACCAAGCTTCAGCTCCCCTTTCTGTCATTCGTCTTACGCTTCAGAACGAGTTTCCACCCACGAGTAGTCCGTGGCAGTCTGCATGTGCTGGCATGCGGGTGGAGGATACATTTCTAGCCACTGCCGAGCGGGGTATGGCTGTTTGTTTTAAACTGTGACTACCTCCAGTGCCCATTCTGCCATGTCCCACCAGTTCCACCCTGGGCCCGCCCACTGGAGACACACGCAGGTGTCTTTGTTCTTCTTATACCAGGACAAAGGTGTCATTCGTGCAGACTCCCCTGGTAAACTGGAGTCTGTCCAAACTCTGCAATGCTGAGCTGCAGTCAGTCCCATTGCTGATAAATGCTTACCGTGAGGTATACATACCGCGCACACACACATGCGTACGTGTATGCAGTTATGCTGTACACCGACAACAATCCAAATTCTCTTTATATGTAGTTATGTTTAGCTCCTTCTATTTGCGTTCACAGAAGAGGGTCTAGAAGGATAGACTCATAGTGGGTGGTTTCTTCTCAGGAGGGGATGACTCTACGTGGTATTGCCATAGTTGTATAGAACTATATTTGTGTATCTGGGTGGTTGAATTATTTTATTTTATTTTATTTTATCTTTTAAAGATTTTATCTATTTATTTGACAGACACAGATCACAAGTAGGCAGAGAGGCAGGCAGAGAGAGAGGGGGAAGCAGGCTCCCCGCCGAGCAGAGAGCCCAATGCGGGGCTGGATCCCAGGACCCTGGAATCATGACCTGAGCCGAAGGCAGAGGCTTTAACCCACTGAGCCACCCAGGTGCCCCTATTTTATTTTTTCTTAAGCAGGCTCCATGCCCAGTGTGGGGCTCGAACTCATAACCCTGAGATTGAGTCGCATGCTCTACCAGCTGAGCCAGCCAGCCACCCCTGGGGTAGCTGAATATTTAAAATAAGATGAGCAGACCCATTTCCGTAAAAATGTCAAGGAAATTGGGAAGGACTTGGGATTTCTCCAGGACTTTTAAATAGGCCCTGTTTGATATTTTGCTCATGAAAGTTTTATATTGCTTAGATTTTTCATTCCTCTTCTGGTAAAAATTTTTTAAAACTTTATTTAGTGGATTTCCCTCTCTTAATACATAGTCGCCATTTTCATTATCTTTTCTCCTCAGAAATGTTTTTTATCAGGGCACCTGGGTGGCTCAGTTAGTTAAACATCCAACTCTTGATTGCATCTCAGGTCATGATTTCAGGGTCCTGGGATTTCAGGGTCATTGGGCTCTGCACTCAGCGAGGAGTCTGCTTGAGATTCTCTCTCCCTCTCTGTTTCCCTCTGCCGCTCCCCTTGCCCCCGCTCATGCTCTCTTGCTCTCTCTAAAAAATCTTTTTAAGATTTTATTTATTCATTTGAGACCGAGAGAGAGAGAGAGAAGGAGCAGCAGGGAGAAGCAGAAGTAGAGGGAGAAGCAGACGCCCCACTGAGTCAGGAGCCTGATGTGGGGCTTGATCCCAGGACCCTGAGATCATAACCTGAGCCAGAGACAGAGGCTTAATCATCTGAGCAACCCAGGCGCCCCCCAAATAAATCTTTTTTTTTTTTTTTTTTTTATGTTTTTATTGGGGCACCTGGGTGGCTCAGTGGGTTAAACCTCTGCCTTCAGCTCAGGTCATGATCTCAGGGTACTGGGATCTAGCCCCACATCGGGCTCTCTGCTCGGCGGGGAGCCTGCTTCCCCCTCTCTCTCTGTCTGCCTCTCTGCCTACTTGTGATCTCTGTCAAATAAATAAATAAAATCTTAAAAATAAATAAATAACGTTTTTATTAATACCTCTTTCCTGTTTTGCTAGGATCCTGGGCAGGTAAATAAATGCATGGAACCCAGCCCCTGTCCCTCTCACAGGCCATGCATGGGGCCACGAGCACTGCCTTGGGCTGCCGCTGACCCCTCATGTGACTTCCCAGACAGTCTGTCTGTGCTTCCCGTGCCTCTCGGGCCCACACACAGAATCCTGCGTAGCCACTACTGGCTCACATTATCCTTCCAGATCCATGATCAAAATCTGACCTTGACCTTTCTCTCCTCCCAGTACTCGAGCTGCTACTTAATACACACAAAAATGGGGAGGGAGAGACAACGCTAAAACATACGTCTGAATTCTTTTGAGCGGTTGCTGTCAGCATGTCGGTCTAGACAGTTCTTTGTGGTGGGGACCGTTCTGTGAATTTCTTTCACAGTGACCCTAGCCTCTTCCCACCTGGTGTCAGTGGCAGCCCCCAGTGGTGACAACCAGATCTGGCTTCAGATATTTCTTTGTTCTGCTAGGGGCAGAATAGTCCCCTGTTGAGAACCACTGCTCTCCACAAACTGGCAACAGAGCCGTTGTTCTGATTTACTGACTCGAGTTCTTTTTAAATATTTCCATCCTGCCTGCTGATGACAGGTAATGGTAGTTCCTCCAGAGACTGGAGCTCACCCCCCATACTTCTGCGTTCCTCTGCAGGGGACCCTGAGCCCCTCGGCAGCTGCCCTGGCTACGGCACTGGCCGTGGTTCGACCCCGTGCACCTACAGTGCTGCCCTCAGGGAGGGGCACCAGGGGCAGATGCAGGAAGGTTAGAAACCTGTAACCCCTAAATGAGGAGCTCAGGTTCTCTACAGAGATCTCGTTGCCAGCAGTAGCCGTCAGAGTTTGCAGGCTACGCCGTCTCCCTTTTGAAGAACCTCGGGCTTCTGTGTCCACAGAGCACCGTCAGTCAGAGCCTGCCCTGCCAGGACCACGGCGGGCCCTCGAGTCAGTCCCCTCTCCTGCGTCCCTGCCCCTGCTCTGGTGCGTCTCCTACTCTGACGCCCTCAGCTCTGGCCCCGGGTTGTCGGGATTCGAGTCCCGGCTGCCTCCTGGGCCAGGGCTTTTGGTCCGTGTCACAGGTCACTCCGTTGGCGGGACCCCGTGGGGAAGGCCGCATGTGTGCATGCACTGGGAACTGGAGCCTGGTCGGCTGCCACAGTGGCCGATGTGGCAGGAGCCCCCCAACCCCGGGCAAACCCCACAGGCGATCTGTAGCTGTGCCGTGGATGGGGCGGCCCCGACGTGTGGCCTCCAGGCTCACTGTCCAGCAGTGTGGCGCGTTACTGCCCCTTCCTTCTCAGCGTGTGGGAAACCGGTCACTTGTTCTTTTGGCTGCCTTGTCTTCCGAGGAGTGGATGTACCGTCGTGAGCCCAGGGAACCGCATTGGGCAGTCCGACCGCTCGCACATGCGCTCTCCTAAGTGAGGGTAAGGCGGTCACGCGGCGTTCTTCTTTGCACCAGGTTCGTTTGCATCTCCCTCAGGAGCGCCCGGAATATCTGAGCAGGTTCCACGACCCGCAGTCTGTTAGCACAAAATGTCTGCAAATCCCTCTCCGTCCTCTGGGGAAAAAAAAAGTTAGATTGAGTCATGCAACTCCTTCTCGCTCTCCCATCACCAGGGCAAGTCAGTGCTCCCAAAAGATGTTCCTGTGGTGACTGGGGACGCATGGCCTCTGGGTGGATGGGGCTGTGCCCTGGACTGGCATGTCAGCATGTTTAACCAAGCTGTCGAGGGCTGTACTGCGTGTGTTAGGGCTATGTGCCCTGTGGCCGTGTGTTGGCCAGAACCGACACCGCCCTCGTCTGCGGTCAGAGTGGGAAGATCCGCCTGGCCCGGCTCCTCGTGGTGCTAGGTCATGGGGGACGTGGCTGAGCGACTCCTGGGTGGGGGGCTCAAGACACCATCCTTTCATTGAGCCTTTGGGGGAGCTGTTTTTCTTTTCTTTTTTTTTTAAAGATTTTATTTATTTATTTGACAGACAGAGACCACAAGTAGGCAGAGAGGCAGGCAGAGAGAGAGGAGGAAGCAGGCTCCCCGCTGAGCAGAGAGCCCACGTGGGGCTCGATCCTAAGACCTTGGATCCTGACCTGGGCGGAAGGCAGAGGCTTTAACCCAATGAGCCACCCAGGCGCCCCGGGGGGAGCTGTTTTTCAAAGTTTTGCAGGGGAGAGTGATGTGAAAGGATTTCAGCCTTTTAAATACCTTGCCTGTATTGTCATGTTTGTTGTAATCGTTCCATTTTAGAGGGCTCTTGCTATTTCTCTGGTGGCAGAGTGGCTAGCAGGGAGAGGAGGTAGCATGGTTTCCTAGGAGACCGGACAAGTAGTGTTAAGCCACATCCATGCACAGGTTGGAGGTGCGAGCCGCTCGTCAGCTCCTCCCACGGGCTCTCAACATGGCCAGTATTGAAGGGAGCCGGGGGGAGGAGTGCCGTCTGTGTGGGAGCACTCCATTAGCAGACAAGAACGGTGGCAGGTGCGAGACTTGGAGCCACACGGTGTGGAGGCTTCCCAGGTCGAACTTCTGGTAGACGAAGGGCAGGCTCGGATGCCCTGGTCCCATACGCTTGGCTGTCGATGCGATCAAGTCAGAGGAACGTGCCAAATCCGTAGTTCGCTGGCCCTCCAGAGACAGCTGGAGATTTGCTGGGGCCAACCTCTTGCTCAGAGAATAGGAGAACGTTCTGTTCAGTGTTCAGTGCGGGGGCCCAACCCACCGTCCCCAGCTGCCCCCGCTGCCCTTGTCCTCTTACCTCTTCCAGATTCTGTAAACATGTCTCTCCTTTTCCTCCATATCAAAATGCCACATGAAAGGGGTGAGAGATAGGAAGACGCTGCAGCCATGTCCGTTTTAACGGCGATTGTCCATGTGCCTCTTTACCAACAGAAAACTTGGAGTATAACGTGGAGCCTCAAGAAATCTCACACCCCGATGTCGGACGCTATTTCTCAGAGTTTACCGGCACGCACTACATCCCGAACGCAGAGCTAGAAATCCGGTATCCAGAGGATCTGGAGTCTGTGTATGAGACGGTGCAGAATATTTACAGTGCAAAGAAGGAGGACGCAGAGTAACGTCTGGTAGAGGACACTGCACCTTTGCCGCTGCCGCTGTCCTCCAGGAGAACAGGATTCCGGAAGAAGACGTCTCCACGGATCCCTCTGGATTCACACCACCAGGAAAGCCACTTAACCAGTAGTGCTGGTTGCCTCCTACCAAGTCTAAATAACGTGTGCTCTCCTCCAGCTGCAAAGACAATGTTGCTCTCCGCCTACACTAGTGAATTCATTTGACGGCACTGTGTTCAGTGGCATGGCTTGTGTGCTTGTCCTGTGGTGACAGTTCGTGACATTCTGTCTTCATGAGGTCTCACAGTCGGCGCTCTTAGAGTCATTCTTCCTGCTCACTTCCCATACGTCTGTCTCCCACCTGTCTCAGAACATTTCATTTGCCTGGCAGGAAGGGGGTGGTCCTGTGTTGGCAGTACTTTCTCTCTGATTTCTCTGCGGAACACCAGGGCTGCTTGTCTTTTCACCCTGAATTTAGTTGCTTGTTCAGGGGGGAAGCGGTGAGTGATTGTGGCAGCATCTGAGAGATGGGGACATTAACAGACTAATGGTAATCAGAGTCATCTGCATTTATTTTTTTCTAATATTTGAAACAGATTTCAGGCATTTTATCTTCTCCCTGATTTGACTTGGGAGAATGGCATAGCTTTTCCTTCTGTGTTCCTCTCAGACTTATGCTCATCTCTCTGTGAATCCTTAGTTTTCTGTTCCATTACATAAAATCTTCTAAAGAAAGTGCATAATAATGGCCTTTATGGATGGGTTTTCCCACATTCATCTACTGTTCCTCCCTTTAAAATAACTACTTTTTGTTTCCTTTTAATTTTAAGAATTGTTCCAGTATCATGACTAGATCTTAAGTCAGTGATGGGTTCTCTTTATTGTAGGAAGTATTAATCTGGTGTTAAAATGTTTGCTTTTAGAAATCACACGTGATGGTCTCCAAAGACCTAAAAAGGAGGTTTCACTTTTGTAATCGGAAAAAAGAAATAACGAACCTTATACATTTTTTAAAAAGGAAAGAGGGGGTTCCATGCCCCCTGTCATCCGTAAGAATCACTCTAAGACCCTTTTGAGTGTGGCGGGGTGGAAACAAGTAAAACGTCTTAAAGAGTGTCTGATCCGTGGGGAAGGAGATGGGGTGTCTTTCTGCTTTCTCAAAACACTGCTGTCCCGAAGATACCACTGGCTCTTGCTCCGTGCCCTCCGTCCCTGAGCGTGAGGGCACCGGGTTCCTGCGCAGCTCCCAAATGCTGCCACTCTCCACCTGCCTGTTCTCAAGCGAGCTAGCTAATTCGTAGTTAACCAGTAGAAGCTAACTTCTGGAGTTAGGACCTAGTTACTTTCCTCTCCGAGTTGAAAAGAACCCAGTTGCTCTGGTGAGTGAGGCTCCGGGGGCTGGGATCCAGCCCCGCCTCGCCACCCTTCCGTGCATTTGCATGTTGTTTTTCCACGCCGTGTTTGATGACTGCCTCTCGTTTCGTCCTTGGAAGCCCTGGGATGGCCGAGGTTTGGGGAAGCCACCTGAGACCACGTAGTGGTACCTGGCGGCTGGTAAGCAGTTACTAGAGGTGAGGGTCTGGCGGGCCGGCTCCTGCCAGCCCGAGTTAGCGCTCGCCAATGTCGGCGTCCCTCGGCGTCCCCCAATCTAGAGCCCGATGGGTTAGATCTGCCCGGGCAAAGTGACCACTCACAGCACCCTGCCTGCTGAGGCTGGGGGTCTAACACTACTCTCGTTTAAAGGTGAGAAACTAGTTAATCCGGAGGTAATACTAACCAGATGCGTTACTAAGAAACTGTGGAGCATGCTGAGTTATAACCGTTGGTTTTCTGGTTTGATTTCCTTTTTTTCTTAGAGTAACATCGAAGCCAAGAAGTATGGTTTTACTTTTACTGACCCAATGTAAATATGTATGTAGACCGTTTTTAAATGTGTTTCTTCATGAATGCTTCATTCGGCTCCAGGAAGCCTGTGTCACCTGTGTAAGTTGGTATTTGGGCACTTTATATTTTTCTAAAAACGTGTTTTGGATCTCCTGTACTCTAATAAATCATAAGTTTCTTTTTAAAATTTTTTCCAAAAGTTTTCTCCATTTTAAAAAGCCCTGTTACAACAAAGTAGGACTTTCACGATGTTAAAATATTAAATATTTGGATATAGTCACTTCTTTTCTCTTCAAATGAATGCCAAGATTTTTTTGTACAATGATTAATAAAATGGAACTTACCCAGAGAAACCACACAAGCGGCCTGCCCAATTTCGTTTCGGAACAGAAAGTCCTGCCTTGACAACAGCAGAATGTCCCTGGCTTCTCTACTGCTCCAAACATCCAAACATTTGCTCTACCGAATTTTTCCTAACGTTGGTGAGTGCACAGGGCACCTTTATTCCGCCGGCTCCTCGCAGACGGCAGTTCCCGTCAGCCGGCTAGGAGTGTCGAGAGCACGTGGTTGTCACGCGAACAGCGTAGCTTGTCGGGTGTTACAGTCTGTGTTGTGCAACGGGAAGGGCAGGTGCTTCGGGACGTGCGGGTTCTCGGTGTGTTGTTAGCATTGGTGTGATAGCTGCAGGACGCGGGGCGCCCGTCCCCCGGGTGATGCACTGTGTTCTGTGCAGAGGCCAGTCCCCAGTCTCTGCGCTGCGGTGAGTCTCAGACCTGGAACGTACTGTCGTGCATTGTGACTTTGTGAGAGGAAAATGTCATGTGCCGTGTCTTACCTACTTCTTAGCCCCTAGAACCTTCCTTCCCAACACACACACACACACACACACACACACACAGCAGCCCCGAGGTCCACTTTGTGGATGTACTTTGGGAAACACTGTGTCATCAGTTATGTCCAAAACTAGTCTCCGTTTGCCTCAGACCAGTTTGGCCAAGTGTCTCGTTTGAACAACTTCCGTCTGGTCGGATTTCGGCCGGCCGGCTTCATGCTGTCCCCGCCCGAACCTCATGACAGATCTCATTATAAGTGCATTTACACAGCAAAATTGTTTTATCATGAAAACCAGCATTAATACTGTTGCTACGTCAGTTTTACATTTTCTATTATCTACTCAAAGTCTTGTTCTCATTTTAAAATGTCTCAGTCTTTCTTCACGTATTGAGTCAAACGTTCATGTTCTAGGCTTGCTTCTACCATCGGAAGGTGAAATGCTCTTTTCCTTACTCCATATTCCAAGTGACTAAAATTGGATTACCAGCAACTTTTTGACTTAGAGGTGTCCTGTGGCCATAATAATCAAGATGTAGCTCTTCATGTCTTACTGTTTGTTTTTTCGGAGGAAAAGGAGAGAATGTTCACCTAGACAAAATGCAGCATGTGGCTGTGTGCCGGTGTCTTTCTGGAGACGTCAGCAGTTGTGCTGCTGTGTGTGTGACACACACACATTGCGTGTGTGCTTTTGTATTCAGGCTTCCTTTGAGCCCGTACTGGCTTCAGCTAGACTCTTCACAGCAACCCTCTAAGGCAGGGCCAGGTAGTCGGTGTTTCTGCGGGCCACGGAAGGTCACATGTTCTTTGTTTTCAAAAACGTAGAAGACCTTCTCAGCTTGAGAACTGTAAAGAAATTGGCCGAGGGCTGGGTCTGGCCCATGGGCCGCAGTTTGCCAACCCCCGCCGAGGTGTAGGCCTGCCAGCATCCCACTGTCCAGCCGGGAGGTCGGGAGCGTGCCGCTTGGAGGCGGCACGGCTGGTGGGACGCCCAGGTGGGTGACCTCCGAGCTCCAGCTCTTGGCAAGCTCACTACTGCCAACTTGAGCAACTACCTCGCACTGGTTTGATCTTTTGCCTTGCAGCCACTTTAACTTCTAAACGTTTCAGTTCTTTAAAACTTGGACGCTTGAGAGGAAAGGACATTCCTTTGGTGAATAGAATTCTGTGCAATTATAGAACAAATGTATTATGGCCATTTAGCGATGATTGTATTAGGGTAATGCTAGTTCTGTAATAAATAGACCCAAAAATATCCTGTGGCTCGAACACAAAAGAACTTTCTTGCTCACCTGCCACCAGGCAGGGGAATGGGGCGGGGGGGAGACGGCTGTCTGTCTGTTGGAAGCTGTGTGGCTCTGAAGAGGAGTGAGCATGGAGGGACTCGTCTGGGAGGGTCCAATGCGCGGAGGCTGGGGGTGGCCCTTGGCACTGCCACTCACATCTCACAAAGGAGGCTGGGAATGAAGACACAGAAACACAGTGGCCAGTCCACTCTGGGTATGCTCTCCTCGCAGCAGGACGTGCCCCCTTCCCAGAGAGACAGCCTCTGTGAGGTCATGTGATGGCAAACATTGCCTGCGTCAGTGGCTCAGTCCAGAAACATATTGCTTGCTCCTGCCACACCACGGCCCCCAGGCGGTGGGAGTGAGTCCTCACAGGTCCCACTGCTAGCCACTGTCCATAGTCACCACAGCAGATGACCATGGGAGGGAAAGAGGAGGTCCCAGGCCAAGCCACATATGTCACTTCTGCCTCGGTAACCAGACAAGTCACAGACCCACAACCTAACTCCCAAGTGAGGTGAGGCCGGGGAATGGCCTCCCATTTGCCCAGGAGGAAAAGGAAAGGTTGGGGGCTCTGCCTGGTCTGTGCCTCTCACCCCCAGCCTCTCCTACCCACTTCCTGCATCCTGCCCAGGGTCAGTCCAGCGTGGCTCCTTGGGGACCAGCCCCATGACCCAGAAGTTTTTGACCCATCCCCCCAGTACCCATTCGGTGGGGATGCGGAGACCTGGCAGCCGCAATGATGAGATCCTGCTGGGCAGGCACTCTGAAGACACTCTCCACCCCCACCACCGTCCTGGCAGGTGGGGGGAGAGTGGTTGCTGCGCCTCCCTGGTCCCCCCTCTAGGACGGGTTTGGGGTGCATCCTCCCTGGGAGGTGGGCAACTTGCACAGTGTACTGCTACCTGCTGCAGGGTTTGGGGACCAGCCCCAGGCTTCTGTTTATCTTTACAAGCTTGTGAATCTTCCTGCAATGATTCCTTCGGACACTTAGCAGGCTACTAACCTACCTGCCTGTGATCGTAGCCCAAGTTCTTTTCCAGAACTTGAATGCGTCTGCTTCATTTCCTTCGCGGCTCTGCCCTGTGCCTGTCCCCATCCCATGTCGTACCTTGCTGTGAGCCGCAAAGGGCAACCAGCACACTGTATCCTCTCCTTCACCTGCTACCCCTAGACCAGCTGCAGCACCAGCGGGGCCACCTTGCAGACCGTAAGCCCACGTTTTGCCCCGTGCAGCCCCAAACACAGCCCTCCCACCTCCCAACCTGCTGTCTGTACGCCCGGCTGCCAAGCGGACTCTAACAGCCTAGGTTTCTGTTACGGCAGTCCCCTTCCAGGGGTTTTTGTTGTGGCCAGGGTGGTGGGGAGGGTGGTTGAGTTTAAAGTGGGCTAATGTTTCCATGGGAAGTTCTCCTTTGTTGGGCTGTGGGGGAAAAAAAAAAAAGACAATGATGGCGGGTTTTCTGGGGACAGGAAAGAGCTAAAAGCAAGTTGTTTAGTGAACTTAAGGAGTTGACAGAATAAAGGAAAGAAATTTGGGGGAGAACCAATGGGAACAGCATGCATTACAGAATCCTTGCATGGTCAGATTTTCCTTCTACTTCCCTTAGAATGACAGAAATCTTGGGGCGCCTGGATATACAACTCGGGGTGCCGGGGGGCTCAGTCATTGGGTATCTGCCTTTGGCTCGGGTCATGATCCCACGGTCCTGGGAACGAGTCCTGCATCGGGCTCCCTGCTCGGCAGGAAGCCTGCTTCTCCCTCTGCCCCGCCCTCCCTCCTGCTCATGCATGCTCTCTCTCTCTCTCAATAAATAAAATAAATAAAAATTTTATATAAATTTAAATAAAATAAAAATAAGCTTAAATAAATAAAAAGTTTAAAATAATTTTATTTTAATTTCAGTAAGATTTTTAAATAAAAAACGTACTTGAGAGAGAGCGCGAGCAGGGTGAGGGACAGGGAGAAGCAGACTCCCTGCCAAGCAGGGAGTGGGGCTCCATCCCAGGACCCTGGGATCATGACCCGAGCCAAAGGCAGATGCTTAACCCACTGAGCCACCTATGTGCCCCCTTGAGTGTCTTTTAATGTGCCGACCTTCGTGCCAGGAACTGTGCCAGGAGACGTACGTTTCTGTCCCCTGTAAGTGCTAATCGGTATATTCTCAAGGCCTGTCTGGGTACATATTACGCAGTCTTTGCCCTCATTTGCCTCTTACAAATACGGAATAAAAGAAAGTACAGTTGCCAGACATTCTGGGTAATCGCTGCCTTTGTATGAAACTATTCCCACAGGATTAGAGCATTTGAAAGCTAAAGGCCTCCTGAACAGTTAGCTAGTGTTAGACCATTGTTCCCTACATTCTACAAAAGGAAATAATGAGGCCCTTGGAGGTTACGTGCCTTGATCTGGCAGGCGGCTCTGAGCAGGTACTCGAGCCTGGGCCTTTGGACTTGACTGCACTGCTGTTTCTCTCACCCCCAGATTGCTTCCTCTGAGGGTTTTTCCTGCCCCACAGAGAGTCTCGCTAATAACATC
The DNA here is from genome assembly GCA_004024625.1 of Mellivora capensis. Taxonomy (NCBI): domain Eukaryota; kingdom Metazoa; phylum Chordata; class Mammalia; order Carnivora; family Mustelidae; genus Mellivora; species Mellivora capensis. The sequence continues at coordinate 147,731 of PISX010001883.1, read as the reverse complement.
AGCCCTTATTCCTCAGCATTCAAAACCTTGTTATTTCTCCGCGGCTGTGCTGTGGCAACCTCCCGGCCAGCGGCAAACATCCTCTGACCTCATACATACTTTGACAGAAAACGAGCAAGTGTTCTTTATCCCTCATCATTTTAGCAATTTGTCCTCTTGAAGTTTGGGGAGATATTCAAAACCCATGAAGACTTTTTAATTAATTAATTTATTTTATTTTATTTTTTTTACAGTTCCACCTATTTGACAGAGTGAGATCACAAGTAGGCAGAGAGGCAGGCAGAGAGAGAGAGGGGGAAGCAGGTTCCCCGCTGAGCAGAGAGCCCGATGTGGGGCTCGATCCCAGGACCCTGAGATCATGACCTGAGCCGAAGGCAGAGGCTTTAACCCACTGAGCACCCAGGTGGTATCCCCTGCAAAGACTTTTTAAAGGAAGTTGCTTTCTCCCCCTCCAGCTTTATGGAGGTGTAGTTGATCTCGGAAACTTACTCATCTGGTGTAACTGTAACTTAATATATGATTTCTCCTCAAGCGTGGGTCAGCAGACTTCTCCTGGAAAGGGCCAGGGAGTAAGTATTTTGGATTTTTCGGCTCTTCACGACCACTCAGGCATGCCATTGTAGCAGGGAAAGCAGCCATAGGCAATTGGTGAACAAGGGAACATGGCTGTGTGCCAATAAAACTTTATTTACAAAAACAAGTGTGGGCTGGGTTAGGCCCATGGGCTGTCTCTTGTTGACCCTACTACACAGTCCACTTGGCCGGTTTTGTTTAAACCGAAGTCTAAGCAGAAGCAACATCAACAAGTTGAAGCAGGGTAGGGGAGCCTTGCTGGCTCAGTCAGAGAAGCGTGCGACTCTTGATCTTGGGGTGGTGAGTTCAAGCTCCCATGATGGGCATAGAGCTGACTAAAAAATAAATTAACTTAAAAAAAAAAAAAAAGGTGAAAGAGGGTAATGGAAACCCATATACCCTGCACCAAGTTTCAACATTTGCTGTGTTTTATATCCTTCCCTCTCCACTTTTTCCCCCTGAACCACAAGAAGGTGCCTCAGACAACCCGGAACCTCTCCCTAAATTCTTCCGGCGTGTCTTTCCTAAGAATGAGAGCATTTTCCTCCACGACCACAGTGCCACGAGTACCTAAAAAAGATGAACATTCGTGATGTGATGATCAGGGGCGCCTGGGTAACTCCGTTGCTTAAGGATCTGACTGATGTTACGGCTCAGGTTGTGATCTTAGGGTCGTGAGATCAAATCCCTCGCTGGGCTCTGCACCGAGGGTGGAGCCTGCTTAAGATTCTCTCTCTCTGTCTCTTAAAAAAAGAGAAGAAACAAACAATCACATCCTCAGGATGACGAGACTGGACCTTGAGGACCAGCCCGTGTCACCACTTGGGTTTCCTGTGGAGCACCCTGGCCCGCAGCTCGAGCCAGTAGGTAGAGGTTCTTAAAGAGAAACAGTTAAAAATCGCTCCCCTGATTGCCTCAGGTGACCCTGACAGCAAAGGAACTGTAAGCTTAGGCTCGGAAAGGTTGTTTGACTAAGGGGTATAAAATTCAGCAGAATCAGTTTGTTGTTGTTGTTGTTGTTTTAAAGCGTTTGCACATTTAGCAGGTAGGCGTGCCACCCCCAGAGGGATGGTGTTGCTGACAGTGTCTGGTCCCAGCGAGGGTCAGTGGGAGCCTGCAGAAGGAGTGCTGTGTCCTCTGGCCTCAGCCAGAAAGCTCTGCGGACCACAGGGGGCAGAGTTCCCTTCTAAGACAGCCTATTCTCCGCCTTGTGGCTTGCTTATTCCATTAGCTGCAGCTAAGACCCTGCTTCCATGGACTGCATTGGCTAAGAGCAATGATCCGGGCTGGGGTATAAGAACATGACCCATCTAATGCCAGTCTGGGGGCTGTGCCCTCTTTCTGGGTGGGACAGCGGGGTTCTCAGCAATTCCATTTGCAGACACAGAGAACCTGACAGCCTGTCTTCTCCTGAGTTGGCCCATCATGTGAATGAGCCAGTAAGGAACTGAGGCACTGACGTTCCCACGTTCTTGCCTCTTACCTTTCCTGGGTCTTCAGTTTCTACCCTTCTCGGCACACTCGGGATGTACTGCCGTTGGTATGGTCCCGCCGACGGCTGTTTTTTTTTCTAAGCAAGCCCCCCTGTTATGTCTTCCACACCCCCTGTCTTCAAATGCGTCTTTAGCACAAATCCCTTCACTTGTCCTCTTCCAGACTTGGAGGTTTTTGTTTTTCCAAGCCTTGGAAAATAGAGATGGTCTTCAACAAAGGGCGGGCTTCCGGATTTTAGAGACCTCACAGCATTCATCTTGAGAGGTCCAGCCCAGAGTCTTGTGAGAACTGGAGATACTGCATGTGCTAGGGCTCAGCCAAGCCCCTTGGTCTAAGCAGCTATTATTCCCGAAATCTCCAGCTTTGCTCACGCACGTCTGCACCCAGCTGGGCCACTTGTCTCCTAGTGCTTGGCGTGGGTGGCTGGGCACGGGGCCACTGTCCTCCTCCTCAGTGAGTCTGTTCTTCTGCCTTCAGGGCCTGGACTTGTGATGTGGAAGATACAGCCAGCAGAGGTTCAAACCCGATGGGACGTCCTCGAAAACCTAGAATGACCTGGTTCGGGGTGTGGGTGATTTAGACTCACAGTGGCCCCAGGTGCGCTGTCCTAGCTGTGTAGACCACACTGCCTCTGGGGAGCAGGGTCTCCATTCAGCCCAGTCTGGCTGGCATCTTTCCTCCCACCTTGCAGGGAAGCAGCCTGTCCTTCTGCTTGGGCAGGGAGCAGAGACCTCCCTGGGGTGTCAAGCGTGAGCTCCTGACTCCCTTTCACACTGACTCCCGTCTGTCCGCAGTGGCAACACACCTGGCAAGCAAAGCAAATGCTTCGAGACCATTTGCCGAAGTCCCTTTACCTTCCCATGATAGAGCACTCTTTGCACAAACATCCCATGCTGTCAAAGCTCATGCTCTTCGGAACCTTGATTCTGCGCCGCGCCTGGGTGTCCTTGGAACGACCCTAGTTTCATGCCCAAGGAAACGAAGGCTCAGCGAAGTCGAGTAACTCGTCCAAGACAGCGCAGCTCCTGAGTGACGGGGCTCACATCCCATCCCAGCTCTGCTGACCAGAGAACCCGACGTGCTCCTTGCAGCCCCCGCAGACGCAATGTTTGAGTCCCTCCCAGCCTCCCAACACAAGTCTGTGTGTTGAAACATGAACCCCAGCGTGATGGCATTTGCAGGCGAGGCCTTTGGGAGGTGCCTAGGTGACGAAGGCGGGGCCCTCATGAGGGGACTAGCGGCCTGATAAAGGGGACCTCAGAGAGTTCCCTCACCCTTTCCGCCAAGCGAAGACCCAGCGGGAAGACCTCATCTGTGAACCCAGATGCAGCTCCCACCAGACACCCAATCTGCAGGCACCTTGACCTTGGACTCCCAGCCTCCAGCACGTGAGAAATTAGTGTTTGCTGTGTCAGCCCCCACATCCCAGTCTGTGGTGTTTTGGTGTAGCTCCCTGAACGGATTAAGATAACTCCCCCAGTAGAGCTTAACTCCTTATCCTCCCGGAAACACATAGACTAAGGCAACCTTCTTGTATAAAAATGTCTACGGCTTTCCATGAAACGGTGACAAAATCGCCATGAGTACGGTTTGGCTGAGTTCAGCTCCCGAGGGCAGACTCCGGGCGTGCTTTAGGGCCTATGTCGTTTTGCCTTTCCAGGGATTAGAAGCTGCCACCCAGGGGTGTTCAGAGGACCACCTGTTGATTTCCTGGTTTCTCAAGATGCCACCCCGTCCTCTATGTAGATGGGTATGTTACTTATCAGCGGCTCAGGATTTCTATGTGGTCTTGGGATTCCTGCCTTCCTCTTCTCTTAGGTATCCGCTGAGATTGCCGGGGCATCACTTGGTGTCACTGTCCTCTTGGGGCAGGGCGGGGTGGGGGCTGCGCAGCGGACATGCTGCCGCCCAGCAGAAGGGCCGGTTCCCAGTCTCGGATCTGCCAGTCTGTGGCGCGTGGAGCTGCGGTCCTGCAGCAAGCCGCGGGGCGGGATGGGGTGGCGGAAGTCCCCCAGCAGTGTTGTGCACATAGTAATAGAGACAAACAGATGGTTCCGTGGCGAGGAGGCCTGGCCCGTGTAGTTTCCTCTGGTCGCGACGGACTCTGCTAAGTGTCACTGTCCAAGCAAGGTGCATTCAGCATGAGTCACCCCTGCCAGGCAGTGGCTCAGAACAATCAGCATCACTAACCTTAAGATCCCATGGAGGGTTCTGGCATGTCGAGAACTGCCAGGAGAGGACTCTGCTGAACAGAGAGCACCCGGAGAGCCAGAAAGGGGCCAGCCACCATACACGATGGCCTCGTGTCCTGCCAGCTGGTCGCACACCCCAGGCTCTGCCAGCCCCTCCAGGGAACCCGTGTTCCTGTTTGGGAAGGAGAGAGAGGGAGGCTGGGAATGTTCCACGTTCCTGCCCTGGGTGACTCAGAAGAAAACCAGATCGGTTCCCAGCTTGTTTTACTCCTTCCGTTGTTTCTCTGGGGGAGCCGCACAGATCAAAGGCTGGGAGAGCTTTGTCTGCCCCCCCTCTACCTTCTGACCACAAGTTCTCCCCATGATCTGCTTCCCTCTCCCATCTTCGGGTGCCCCCAGCTGCCAGGGGGCCACCCGCTTGCCTGGGTGTGCCATCTCGCTGTCCTCGTTTTATTTTTTTTATTATTATTTTTTATTATTATTATTTTTAAAGATTTTATTTTATTTATTTGACAGACAGAGATCACAAGTAGGCAGAGAGGCAGACAGAGAGAGAAGAGGAAGCAGGCTCCCCGCTGAGCAGAGAGCCCAATGTGGGGCTCGATCCCAGGACCCTGGGATCACGACCTGAGCCGAAGGCAGAGGCTTCAACCCACTGAGCCACCCAGGAGCCCCTGTCCTCGTTTTATTTTAGATGAAGATGCCACCAGCCCTTGGTGGCCCAAGGATACTCAGGAGGCTCGGCTGTGAGGTTTGGGCTGTGCATCGCTGCCTCTGTGGAACGCACCCCAGATGCAGCACCCCAGATGCACAAGAACGCAGCAGGCTGGGAGGAGTCGCAGGAGAGAGGCCGGGCCTTCGGATATGCCGTCTTGGGGGTGGGTTTGCCAAGCAAACCGGGACTCCGTCCGCTCAAGCAAGTGACTCAGAGACTCAGGACACTGTTCCGCTCCTCCCGTCCTCTATGGACCAAGACTGGCTGTTTCTCACCTAGGCCTGGGACCATCCAGGTGTTGGAAACGACTTGCCATGTCCCCATGGGGGGCTGTCTCAGGCACGCAGAGGCCATTCAGTCGCTGGACAGGACATCCTGTCCTGTCTCCCACCCTGTGCTGGTGAAGAGCTATGCGGGGACTCGGACCCTCCTTTTCAGGAAGAGGCTACTGAGTCCTGAAATGGGTGGAGAACTCACACCCCTGTCTCCGCCACGTGTCATCCAATGCCATGTCCTGCCAAGGGGACCACATGTCCTGCGTACGTCCCCACTGCCGCCACCCTGGTCCAGGCCTCCACCGCCTCTGCAAGTTCAACAACGTCCGACCTGGTCTTTCTGAAAAGTGCATCTCCTGGAGTTGCTCATTTGCATGATGGCTTCCCCGCTGCCTGCAGGATAAGGTCCCAACTCCTGAGTTCAGGCAACTTACCTTCCTCCAGCACGCAGACCCTGTAGCGGCCCTAAATTACAGGCTCCCTGACGTCCCTACAAGCCCCCGCCTCTGGGCCACTCACGGGCTGTTCCTCTGCCAGGAACCCCCTACCTCCAACATCACCAACCTCAGGGCGGTTTCAACCCCACAGTTTCACGTTCTCCTGCTGACTCCATTCCACGTTACCACACGCCCTCTGACCCCGCTGGGCAGGGCCCTTTACGCTCCCCTGGCACCCTGGGCCTAACCCCATCGGGGCACCTGCAGGGAATTTTCATCTCTTGCCTGCAGGCCCCAAAATGCTTTGAGCTCCTTACGGGCAGACAGAGGGGCTGGATCCCCTTTATCTATGCATTCCCTGCTGCTTGGCTACACTGAGTGGGGGATGCCTTCGTGATGTTTTGGGAGAAGCTGGCATCAGGTAGAAGACGTAATTTTAGAAGAAAAAGGGAAGAAGCTATCCATTCCATGAGGGGCCCCCAAACTGTTGCAGACACAGAGACTGGTGATGGAGAGCGTCTCCTGTTCCCTCTCCTTGCCCATGTCATCTTCCCAGCCAGGGGGCGCCACCCTGAGGGCAGGCACACCTCTGGATTTTATTTCATTATTTTCTTTTTTAAAGACTTTATTTATTTGAGAGAGAGAGAGAGAGAGTGTGTGCGTGTGAGTGAGCAGGGGTGGGGAGCGAGGGGAGGGAATGAGAATCTCAAGCCAACTGTGTTTTGAGCCCCGAGCCCAGCAGGGAGCTGGATCCCAGGACCCTGAGATCATGACCTGCACTGAAACCAAGAGTCAAGGCACTTAACCGACCGCGCCACCCAGGCGTCTGCCTCTGCGTTTTACATAATGCGGCTTGTCACAATAAGGCACGGACTGACCCGTGTTTTCTGTAAAGGAATGGCCGGAGAGTACATACTGTAGACTTCACAGGCCTGAGCCTCTGTCGCAGCTCCTCTGTCGCAGCTCCTCAGCTCTGCTGTTGTAGGATGGAAACAGCCAGAGACCCCGACACAAACGGGCATGGCTGTGTCCCAGCAAACCTTGATTTTACAAACACAGGGGTCAGCTGTGCGCTGCCCACAGCTGCAGGGATGACACACCTGGTCACCTGGGCCGCTTCGAGTCCCTCCCGTTCCCAGGTTGTCCCCGTGTGCTTCGCACAATGCCAGGGTGTACCAGACACTCGGGAGAGAGTTGGTGGTTGGTTACATTAGATCGCGTGAAACCAAGGATCCATTGGGACCCCCGGAACAGTTCACACGTCGCTCCCTGCTCGACAGCCGATTTCTGCTTCATTCTTACAAACAGAGCCCAAACTTTGTTCTGGCAGCAGTGTCCCTCGCTCCCCTCCTTGGATGTGCACTCACTACGGGCGGCTAAAGCCAAGTATGGGTAACCCCGTTGCCAGCCGTTGGTCTGGGAGAGGGCGTGCGTCTCAGTCCGACACAGTTCCCATCTGTGAGAGAGTTTGGTAAGACATTGCTCCCTCGTGATAGGAGCTTTTCTTTCTGCCTCCTCCCTTCCTGATTTGAATACCAGTCTGAGAGGATGTGATGTTCTGTACTGCGGCAGCCACATTGCAGCCATGAGGGGAGGCCCCAAAGAATTTACAAAAGTACCAGCCCAGAGCCCCAACTTTTCTGGGCTTCTGTACCAACCTTGGAAATGCTCAACTCCAGCTTTTTGATAAGAGACGTCAAATTTGTCTGTGATGTTTATACTAAGCAGGTGCTGTTTACTTGCAGCCTTCACAGGTCCTAAATAGCAGAAATGATGCGTTTTATATCAGTAAATGTTCATTCCTACAAAGAGAAGGCAGCTTAATACCTTTCCTCCTACTCTGGCTGCCCAATCTTGAATCTTTCCCTGTTCACTTTCCAACCAAATGTGCAGAATCCCCAAGAAGTTTTGTGGCAAAAACCTAGATACCAGGGGCCCGACAAACCCCAGCTGGGGAGAGCCATGTGTGTCCTCCCCTCAGTCTCAGAGAAGCCCGTCTCACATAATCCCTCTGCGTTTAGCTCCAAGAACTGGCTGAACCAAGCATGGCAGGAGCCATGGGGGAGGCAAGACCCAAGAACAGTCAGGGACGAAAACTCCGGTGCTCTCTTCTGAGTGAACTCGAGCAGGCCCCGGAGCCTACTATGTCCCCATCCTCACCAGGCTGACAGCCACACCCCCAGAACGGGAGTCCCTAATCTGGCAACCCACACTGCAAAAGTCACCAGGCCACCTTCCAAGGGACTCTTCCCTCCGACGATGAGCTGGTCGTTAACTCCGCGTCTAGTGTCCCCTGCGGCAGGCTCGGGGCTTATGGGCTTGTGGCCGTGCGTTCCTCAGCACCCTGTACGGCAGGCCTGATTAGCTCCATCCTGTGGCCCAGACCGGGGCTGGCGCTCTCAACCAGCCCACCCGGCCTGCGCTGCCTTTCCGTTCCCTCAGCATGCCACAGAGAATCCGCAATCCCACATCTCCACAAGCCGTGAGTGGGGAAACCGCACGGACGGGACAGCCTCACCATCTCCGGTCACTAGGTACCTCCATTTCCCTCACCTTCGTGGAGAAAGCAGTCCCCGAGACCAGCCGCTTTCTGCGCGGCCACTTGGGTGGGTGGATAAGTAGCGCCCCCATAAGCAAGCCCTTGATTGTTCCTAGTATATGGGGAGGGGACAGCATCGCTGACATCAGTATTTCTTGAGTACCTACTGTGTGCACGGAGGACATAGAAGGCACCTGGGTTTGGGGTCATGTTGGAATCCTCTGTACCATACTCTGCAAGCCCACCATGACCCTCCCCGACCTTACCCTGTAGGGGCAGCACTGACCTGTTCTTCTTGTCCTAGAGCCAGGGGAATCAAGGCCGGAAGAACAGTGGTAACAAGCTAAAAGAAGGGCGAGCAGCTGAGGGCACAGGCACCCGGCCTCTCTGGCTGGGTATCGTGCGGATCTAGCATGCTCGGTCTCAAAGTCCGGTCCCCCGACCAGCAGCCTCAGCATCCCCTGGGTTAGAAATGCAGGGTTTGGGGACCAGACCCACTGAATCAGGAACTCTGCATCTGAACGGGCCTCCCGAGGGGTTTTGAGGCACACTCAAGTTAGGGAACCTCTATGCAAGGAGATATTTTATGCACAAACTGCTTGAGGGCCGCAAAGCCCTCTGTCAACATGGCATCTTGAAAGCCTTTTGTGAAAGGTTATTCAGAGACCTCTTGGTTTGTTTTTTTCAATTAATATTCTACTTATTCCAACTACAAATTCAAAACACAGTTCTTACCTAAAACTTTGTGTTGAATTTATGAATCTCACTATTTTGCTTATAAAATTGCCTGTATTTTACGATCACTTTTAAAGTGGTTTTTAAAATTTAATTGATTTCCCATAAATACTGTAAGTGAAGTAATGAATTTAATATATTTCATTTCCTCTTAAACACTTTTCAGAACTTTCCAAGTCTTTCATGAATTCTTAGGCAGCCACTAAGTTGAACTTTTAAATATGGCAACTCGCAGTCCTCTTACACAGTAGCATACTGTTTGCAAAGTTAGTAAAAGCCTCTTATAACTTTCAAATTAAAAATCTGTCCAGTACAACGTGAGTGTACTTAACACCACTGAGCCGTGCACTTAAAAAATGGTTAAGATGGTCAGTTTTACGTTAATGGGTATTTTACCACATTTAGGAAAAAAGGATCTGGCCACAATGGATTACTCAGTACATTTAAAAATGGGAATCACAAAGCCTTCCTGTTTGAGGATGCCGAATTCTCTTAAACGTTTCAAGCGCTTGAAATCCAAAATATACATAGGGTAGGGGCGCCTGGGTGGCTCACTGAGTTAAGCCTCTGCCTTCGGCTCAGGTCATGATCTCGGGGTCCTTGGATCGAGCCCCGCATTGGGCTCTCTGCTCAGCGGGGAGCCTGCTTCCTCCTCTCTCTCTGCCTGCCTCTGTGCCTACTTGTGATCTCTCTCTCTGTGTCAAATAAATAAATCAAACCTTTTAAAAATAATATATATGTGTATGTGTGTGTGTATGTGTATACACACATGTATACACATATACACACACACACATACATACCTACATGCGTGTATGCATATATACACATACATACATACATAGGGGCGCCTGGCTGTCCCAGTTGGTAGAGTACGCGACTCTTCATCTCTGGGTTGTGAGTTCAAGCCCCACTTTGGGCATGGAGCCTACTTAAAATATACATAGATTACGTTCCAATATAATATAGGAGAAAACAAACACAAACCAGCCACAGCTTTGCTTTACTCCACCCTCTCTGTACCAAGCAGTAACTCTTCTGAGGCGTTAGGACCCCAACAAGGAAGGTGCACCACAAGCAAGCTGGTGCTCCCCGGCTAGTGAAGGACCCTACAAAGTGCTCTTTGGCCAGGAAGAAGGAATTGATTTTTTTCCAGGGACCATAGCTGAATCCTAATTGTAGTCACTCTGCCAATGGAAGATTCCAGGTCCCTTTGACTCTCCACACGGGGTGGCGGTCTCAAAGCCTGGATTCCCTGGGTCCAAAGGCAGATACCCTAAAATTCACCCCCCCATTCAAATCTCCACCCGCCCCCCCCATCGGTCAGTACAGCTTCCTCCCTTACTGAATATTCTTCCCACCTGCCAGGGTCACAACTCTACTGGGAGCTTTCAACGCACTCTGCTGATTCTGCACCCCGGGCTCCTCCTGACTCTCCTGTAGATTTCCAGAGAGGGGAGAGGATGGAGTGAGTCAAGGGCAGCACAGGAGGATTTTCCAGAAGGGAGAACTGACAACCGGTCTTTGGACAATGAGCCGCCGGGGGAAGGAAAGCTTGTGAGGTGAGGGGAATGCATTCCAGTCTGATAAACAAAATATCAGCTGGGCACACTCTTTCCTCACCCCCACCTTGGTGGTTTTTTTTTTTTTAAGATTTAATTTATTTATTTGACAGACAGAGATCACAAGTAGGCAGAGAGGCAGGCAGAGAGAGAGGAGAAAGCAGGCTCCCTGCTGAACAGAGAGCCCGATGCGGGGCTCGATCCCAGGACCCTGAGATCATGACCTGAGCCAAAGGCAGAGGCTTTAACCACTGAGCCACCCAGGCGCCCCTCCTCACCCCCACCTTGTGAACGGGGCTTTGTCCCCACCGAGTGCATCACCTTGTGGCGCCCCCTCTTCCATCAGTCTGGTGGAGGGAAGCTGCTAGCAAGGGACTGGCAAAGCTAGGAACGGGGTGAGCAGCCCCTTGCTCATTGAGCCGACCAGGCTGGAGGGGGCCTGGGAAAGGCGCTGCACCCTGGGGGTCCTGTCACCATGCCCTGTGGCTGCAGGAGGGGCACCGGCCTTGCAGTGTTCCATCACAAATGTGGAAGAATGTGGGCAAGCCTAGAGCAAGTCACCAGATGGTGTTTCACGGCGCAAAGTGAGCTGGTACGTAACGCCCCGGGGGGCAGGGAGTGAGTGGGAGCAGGTGGGGAAGCAGCCTCACTCTGATTTTTCTGGGCACCTGCTCCCTGCCGAGGACATCAGCAGGGCCTCCAGGTCCACCAAGGGAGATACTGACGTCCACAAACGACCAACGCAGGTGCCCACGATCCGTACTGAAGAGGAAGCCCTGAAAGGTCTCTAGGAAGATGTGGAGGGATACCGGAACATGCCAGCCTTAGAGCATCTTGGAGGTCAGTTGGTCTTGTCCGGGGGCTGGCCTATCCAGGAAGCTGAATAGGGTGCCCCCCCCAAAGTCCTCATGTTCCTGTGCAGAGTGGATGCTACTAGCATAAACCCATTCTATAGATGGAGAAGCTGAGGCTCAGTGAGGGGGTACTGAGTTGCCCAAAGGTCTCAAGGGGAAAGGAACAGATCGGGAGTTCCTCCCCCCAGTACCCTTGGTCGGGTCTGATTCCGCTGCCTGCCCTAGGGGGCAGCAGCGCTTCATAACTGACTGTGTGCCTCAGCCCCAGGTTCAAATTTGACTTTTCTAACTAACCGAGCACATGTGGGCAAGTCATGTAATCTGCAGGCAGGAGTCTCTGTCTCCTGTGTGCGAACGGGAGGAACAGTCCCTCCTTCTAGAAGCAACACAGACCCTCGGAGGGCTTCCCCTCTGCGGCTCCAAGCGCCGCTGTGTGTTCCGGTTCTTGTCGCCTGCACAGCAGCCCTGCCTCCTGGTTTCACAGAGGCAGACACGGGAGGCAAAGGGAAACGAAGTGGCTTTCCAGGTCCCATGCCCCGTGATTGGCGGAGTCGGGATTGGAACCCAGGTCATCGGGCTGACCAGAACTGCCTCCAGCTGGCTCAGGGCTTCTCCAGCTCCCTGCTGGGCACACTGCGCCCCCCGCCCCCCCTCAGTTAGCCCTTAGTCCTGCCAGGGTAGCTCCACCCTGAGCACAAGCGGGAGGGAGGGGAGCAGTCCTGATACATGCACGTTATTTACCAGGTTCGCCTGGTGGGGGTTGCGGAGTCGGTGCCCCCCACGCAGACTCTGGGAACATCTTGCAGAAAAGAAGTAAGTACTCAACTGGTGGGGCCCCCAGCACACTACAAGTTTCTAAGTTATTTATAAAAAGGCAGCTGAAATCTAGAGACTTCTAACGGGCGGAGGTGTGTTCTGCAGACTAAGAATAGCTGACAGGAGACGCTTTCTGGTGACATCAGAGCACAGCAGCAGTGGGAGTGGGGGCTGTGATTGTCTCCAGCTCAGCAACAGTGCCCCGTGCAGGCTCACCTGGTCCTCCAGAGAGAGCTGGATGAAGGGGCTGCAAAGGGGCCTGGCGACCCTGGAGCCAAGCAGGGTTTCCACCGGTCTGGGGGTTTGTCATGTCTCCCTGTCTCCCCTCCCTCACCGTCCTGCTGTGGCCAGACCAGCAGGATGGGGGCAAAGAGCGGGGAGCAGCAGGGGAGGGCACAGGGCAGGTCCCTGGAGGGTCCTTGGATTTGGACCACAGGCTCCTCCCTCCTCACCCTTGCCTGTGCATCCTCCCTGGGGGCTTTTAACACAGAAGGACCCAGGCCCCCACCTCCGCCCACTGCAGCAGACGCTTCTTCTCAATGCACACCTGAGCTTGGAACTTACTCCGAGCCCCAGCAGGGTGACCAGTCACTTTTTCTGAACTCAAAGTAAATTCTGGGGATAGAGTACAAAGATTAAGCCAACCCAAGGTTAAATTGTGGTTCCCCTTGCCAGGAGCTGGGAGTTTTACTGGAGGTATTGGAGGGCTTGGGGGACCTGGGAGAGAAGAAGGAGAAGGGAACAGTTTAAACAAGACTTAACACACTGGTGCAGATTATGCCTGGCCATTGGCAAGTTCTCAGTCAGGGTCCCACTGGAATTCCTGGTTTCGGTTGATACCTGATACTTACTACACAGAGCTGGGGCCTGATGCTGTCATGGTCCTTAGGGGGATTTTCAAGAGTGATGTGGCTGCACGTGACTCTGACCTTCCATCCAGGCTCCCCGCAAGTTAGCCCCCAAGCCTCAGTTTCCCCTTCACCAGTGTGGTTTTGCTGTCTGACATCATCTTTTCAAAAAACACATCTGACTTTGAGAGAGCCCAAAGTGTTCACCCACTCTTCCAGGAAGGACAAAGGGGGATTTTCTTTTATCTTTCCTTTTAAGATTTTATTTATTTGACAGACAGAGATCACAAGCAGGCAGAGAGGCAGGCAGAGAGAGAGAGGAGGAAGCAGGCTCCCCGCTGAGCAGAGAGCCCGATGTGGGGCTCGATCCCAGGACCCTGGGATCATGACCTGAGCCAAAGGCAGAGGCTTTAACCACTGAGCCACCCAGGCGCCCCTTATCTTTCCTTTTCCTTCTCTATCCTCCCCTCCCCCTCCTTCTTTTCTTCCACCCCTTCTTCTTTTTTTTTTTTTTTTTAAACAGAGGAAACACTAAACAAAACCTGAGAAGAGAAGCTACTTGCCCAAAGTCACACTGACCTTCTCCCCAGATTCCTCGATCTCCCTTTACCGGGACTGTCCCTACAGTACAAGCCCCACAGGCTCCCCGAGTGGAAAGATGGGAGGCCACGTGTGAGCTGTCCTGGGTGGGCTGTTCACACAGCCCTCATGGCTAGTGCGCCACTCACCTCTCTGGGATATGGGGTTAATGAGCTACATTTCAGCACAGCTCTCAAGCAGCTGGTCCAAGGTCACGCTACCAGAACTCGCCAAGAAAATTCTCGCACATGCACAGCCATGCACCCGTGGTACCCAGTGGCAGAGGAATCCCACCGCTGCGTTGACGTGATTTGTGATTCTCCACCCTGGGGGCACCTTATGGAAAACATCAATACCAAGGCTCCCACCCCTGGAGCTTCTTGTTCCGAGCCCTTGGGATGGAGCCTGCTTGTGTTTGCTGAAGAGCTCCCCAGGTGGGTAACTTGCAGCTAGCGAGGGAGGAGACCGAGGTTTTCAAACCCACCTGTGTACTGGAATCATGGGGGGGGTGGGGTGTGAAAGCAGTGCCCACCCCACCCAGCCTGCTTGAATTGCGGTCTGGGGTGTGGCCTGGGAATTAGGATCTTCACCTGCTCCCCCAGGTGACTCAAATTTGAGAACATTGGTCTGGTTCATTCTGCACCTGGACTCTGGGCCCCACCCCTGCCCCTAAAAGACAAGGCCGCCCTGCCCTTCCCAAGTCCTCCCAAAGAGGTTTTAGTCCCATGTTGCTGCTTATGTAGATAAGCATCTCCAGAAAATTCTGTTCTTGACTTCTGAATGTCAAGAAACCAATCCAAAGTAATAGGTCTTTTGGCTGTACCTTCCTGAATAGGATATAAATGCTCAGCGTGAGTGGCATGAAAGCTGCCCTGTCTGCCATGCTTTGTGCACGGAGATAGAGGGAAGGGAGCCTTTGCTGTAGTCTAACCCGCAGGCCTCACTCTTCCTCTCTGGAGGGTCCTGGTTCCTCGGCCCCCGAGGGCACACTGCAGGATCTGAGCCCACCAGGTTCCCCTGGGTGTTTCCGGGCAGTCCTAAGGCTGTCTCCTTTGTGCTCTCAAATTCTGCTCTGGCCTGTCAGAGGTCCCCTGGGAGGGATGCCTCCTTCTGGATGCCCCTGCTTCTGGGACCCTTTCCTAACATACACATTCCTGTTCCTGTTGACCTGTAAGTCCACAGGGGTCCCCACAGGCCCCCCAGGGCTGAATTCATTCCTGTCTTCACCTGCCTTCCCCTCCCCAGAAAGCCGTGGGCCCTCTCTTCTCCCTGTGGCATTTGGTTTCTGGGCTTGGGGCCCAAATTTCATAAAATCCAGGAGGCATGGCCTCTGTGACCCTACCAATCCTCCTTCCTTCCCTCCACGGGACTTAGACCTGTCCCAAGGGATGGGCACCAAAGTGTCCTCCTTATCACCAACTGAGCACAGCTTCCCTCTGTAAATGCTCCCCAAAGTGCACATGTCAGCTGGTACAGGGAGATAGCCCCCCCCATCCAGTCCCCACCAAGATGCAACCAGGACTAGCAACGGATTGACCTTGAGCTAGCCCAGTGATCTGCCAGTCACTGAGCACTCTCCATGAACCAGCACGGTGTGAACACTTTGCACGAAGTCTCATGTACCCATTTCATGGATGGGGACCAAGGATTCCAGGGGTAAGCCATCACCTAAGGACAAAGACAGGATTTGAACCCACACCTCCAACCCCATTCCCAACCCCTGTAGCAGCAGCTCCCAAATTTGAGAGTACAGAAAAATCCCAGGAGTCTCCATCTCTTCAAGAATACAGGGGACTCTGACATAAATGACCCAAGACTAGCCCTTCCTCTACCCTGTTCTGAGTCTCAGGGCTTCTTCTAGGCCCAGCCAGGGTTGACCTTGCTGCATGACCTTGACCTTTCTGAGCTTCCTCTTTGATGAAAATGAGAGAGTAGAGCTAGCCAGTTGCAGGGAGCTCTTCAGTTCTGCCTTGAGCACTCCCACTTGGTTCCCATCCAAAGGGCCGGGGGGTTCTCTTTCCAGGGTCTTTCCCAGCAGACCCTTCTGCCAGGTCAAAACTCTGGACCCTGCCCAGGATTTCCACCTGCCTCCACACATAGTCAGGGACTGGGAAGCCCCCAGAGCACCTGTCTCCCCACTCACCCTCCCCCTGGAGTCTCTGGCACAGGGCAAGTGTTCTCCCCGCCCCGAATAAAGGGCCTCCCACCCTCCCCTCACACTCATATCCTTCTTTCTCATGAAGCAGGAGAGCTGGATCCGGTTCCCATCTCTGCTCTCTGCAGCCAGCCCCAGGAGAGGTTTAAGAGACAGCCCAGAGTGGACATCTGGGAAGTGCGCCCGGTCAGCAGGAGCAAGCCCTGAGCTCTGCTGAGTCAGCGTGGGAGCGGTGAGGCTCTGGGCCCACCTCCTACCCGCACCTCCCAGCCTGCCTGTGCCCTCTGCCGCCATCTGCCCAAATGGTAGGTGCCTGCCGCGTCCTTTCCCAAGTAAGCCCCAAATTATTGACTGTGCCAACTCTGAACCCCAACGTGTATTTATCATCCTGCCTTCCAGGCACTCAGCTGGGGTCTTGCTTGAACATGCAGCTGTCCCAGAGTGCAGGGAAGGGAGGGGGAAGAGAGGGCTGTATCTGCTCCCCTCCCCCACCCCCTTGCTCGGGAAGCAAGTGGCAGGATCCTGGCCAGTGGTCCTGCCTTGGTCCCCGAGGTGGCTGGCTCAGCATCCAAGCCCTGCCCTGTCACCCACGAGCACACCAGAGATGGGGGCCTGCCTGAAGGCCAGGCGGCCAAGGGGACAGTTGGCAATAGTGGAGAAAGTGCCAGAAGCTAGTTTTCCTCATGGTACAGGGTTTCTTCATGTGTGGTCCTCAGAAACAACTTGGTGGGGCATAGGGAGAGCCCTTGTTAAAATGCAGATTCCCAGGGCGGGCCTTTTCCACAAAACCACGTAAGAACCAGCCAGCCGCGTGGCAGCCAATGGTTTGGATTCCCCCGAACCTATAGTTCCGTGTGCTTCTAATGGGGGAGGAGAGGAATGAAGAATGCGCATCGCACAGTGTTGTCCAAGGATTCAGTGAGGTAATATGATACAGAAGGTGCTTAGCGCTCAGTAAAGGGTATCCCTGGGTCATTACTCAGCAGCAGAGGGAAATTATGGCAGACTAATTCAGCAGATGGAAGAAATAGATGTTCCATTTTTTTTCCCCCTTTTTTTGCCAGCTCTGTAACTTCTGGTGGAGACACCTGCAAGAGGTGTCTCTGGGTCATGGGCCAAGGGATTGGACCCACCAGGGCTCTGTCACTTACAAACCATGTGAACTTGAGCATGTGGTTTGAGCCCTATGGAGCCTCAGTTTCCACATCTCCAAAATGGGAATGCTGTGGTGGCTAAACAAGGCACTTGAAGGAAAGCCACACAGTTACTCAAACGTCCCTCCGTGGGTGAATGAATAAATAAAATGCGGTCTATCCCTACAATGTTACATCGCCTGGCAATTAAAAAGAATGCAGGACTGACTCCATTCCACAACATAAATGAACCTCGAAACCATCATCTTAAGTGAAAGAAGCCAGACACAACAGGTCCCATACTAGAGACTCCACTTACAGGAAATGTTCAGAATAGGCAAATCCATAGAGACAGGAAAGTGATTAGTGGTTGTCAGGGGTCAGAAGACGGGCGATTGAGGGGTGATAGGTAAAGGGTGTGGGGTTTCTTTTGGGGATGATGCAAAAGTTCTGAAACGGATTATGGTGATGGTTGAACAACTCTGTGAAGATCGGGAAAACCATCGAGCTGTGGATTCTAGATGGGGAGTTCCCTGCTATGAGCATTCCAGCTCCGTATAGCCATTATACGGGGCCGTTACCAAACATAAAAGACCATGTCCCCCAGAATCACCTGGCAGTCTCATCTCAGATGCATCCCTTGGTCTCTTGAATCTGAAACTGTGACAGGGGCGGGGTCCTGGAATCTGAGTTTAGATAAGAACACCTGGTGATTTGCATGCACACAGAATTAAAAGAACCATCCCTCCTGGTCCACAGTCTGGTCAACACCCGTTTCCGTGGCACCGGGGTCTTTTGCCGGTGCAAACCCATTCTCCATTGATTTCCTACGGCTCCTGTAACAAATGACCCCAAACTTCATGGCTGGAAACAACACAAATGTATCATCTTACAGATCTGGAGGTCAGAAGTCTGAAACGGGTCTCCCTGGGCTAAAATCAAGGCGTCATCTGGGCTGTGTTCCTTTCTGGAGGCTCTGGGTAGAATCTGTGTCCTTGCATTTGCCATTTTCCAAGCTACCTGCGCGCCTCGGCTCATGGACTCTTCCTCGAATTCCAAGCTAGCAACGCCCAGTGGAGTCTTTGCCACATCACACCACTCTTGACCCTGGCCCTCCTCCCTGCCTTCCTCTTTCACATACAAAGACCCTCGTGATCGCATGGGGTCCCCCAGCCATAGTCTGGGGTCATCCCCCCATCTCAAGGCCAGCTGATATGTTCACACCTTCCAGGGATCAGACACGGTCATGCTGCCTCCCATCCGCGCCTGCCATCCTGTGGTATAGGATACCTCTCCCCACATCACAGATACTGAGAAAATAAAAGCAGTTGCCCTTGGAGCCCCCTCAGGGGGGCTGCATTTGTGTCCGAGAAGTCCTCCTAGCAGACCCTCCCACACACGAGTTATCACTGCATCCCTCCCCCAGTCCCCAGACCTCTGCAAGGCCTGCCCCGCTGTTCGTGTGAAGCCGCGGCGAAGTTAAAATAGATTTTGGGCCCCTGCCACCTCTTTCTGTTTCTCTGGTGAGCTTGTTTCTCGGACAACAATGCAGAGTTTGAAGCCCATCCAGGAACAAGCTTCCATCTGCCCCCTACAAATTCCAGTAATCGGTCACTATTTATAATTATATAAATAAGAGAAAAACATGCTCATGCCACCCTTCGCAAAGAGCCCCCATCTCCATTTTTAGGCGGCCAGCCCTCCCACTCGCCCCTGGAGCTGCGTAGCTCTGCAGTCTGGGAGGCGGGCTCCAGCCACCAGTTAGGATGGAGATGTTGGGATGGTGGCCTTAGCGGAGCCCAGGAGGGGTGGGGTGCTTCACTGGGGGCCGAGGGATCCGGGGAGCTTGGTCACCCAGAAAATGAGCACCAGGCGGAAATTCGAGTGCAAGTTCCATTGATTTGTCTCATGAGGTATTATGGGGAGGACAGGGAGGGAGAGCGGAGAGTCAGGCTGGCTACGAAGTCCTGGGTCTTGCCCCCCGAGAAAGGGAGCTGCCACTTGTGGGGGGCATGCTCTGTGGCAGCCTTTTCACCCTTGCTGAATCCTCTCTAGCAAGACGGGGCTGGGGAACATCAAGGCTTCAGAGGGCAAAGCAAGCAGCCCCTGGGGTGCACAACCAGGAATGGCAGAGCCCCTGCAGGGGAGCCAATGCAGACTTGAGACTCTGGTCTAGGGTTCATGTAAAAGATCAGGGTGCCTCGGGCAAGAAAAGGATTGTTTGAAGGATAACCAGAAGGACAGCTTTAATTCAGGAGGCAGACTGGGGATGATTCTTCTCTGATTCCATTCTCGAGACCAACATAAGGAGCCTTAATGAGCTTAAGAGAAAAACTGCCCATGTCCTGAGTCCAGACAGAGATAGGGGCATGAGGCACCTTCCATCCCTGGGCAGCTTTTATGGCCACGTCACTAATCCTTACTTGTTTGAGGCCCATTAGGCATGGTCTTCCCTAAGTCAGAGGCTAATTCTCTAGAATCAGGAGCCTTCTTAGAATCAGAAGATTAAGGAAAAAGTCTTGTTCTCCCAGAACATTGCTGAACCTTGGGAGTACCCCAAAGTGATTAGAGGGGTAGGGAATCGAGACGGAGAGGCATTATAGGAACTGCCATTTATCCAGCTTCCTGTCTGTCCTCTGATTCTGGTTTATCACGCGTTCTGTGACTATCTCGGTGTTCTCATCAGTAGAATGGGCGTGTGTTGGGTGCCTCTCCTCCCGACTCCCACAGCAGCCAGTGTCTTATTAATGTGCCGTGATGGTCTGTTTATTTCTCTTTCCTTCCTGACTGGGATCCTCCGGGGTCAGGGACTGGCTCCTTTCCTGTAGTACTTAAATTCCTGGCACTCAATAGTGAGCGAATGGGGGCATCTGGCTGGCTCAGTCAGAAGAGTGTGTGACTCTCGATCTCAGGGTCATGAGTTCAAGTCCCACGTTGGGCATAGAGATCACTAAATAAATAAGCTTAAAAAAACAGTGAGCGAAAGAACATACGAATAGTAACCGTCTCCCATGTAATGGTATGCCGCTGGTTTACAAGATGGAACTGTTAGACATTTCAGGAACTTTGCAAGCCTCTTGTCAAATTACTGGTAGCTTGAAATTGACATGGTAGGAACACTTACAGCCCAGAAATAGGCAAATGCTGCAAAGTAAGGCTTCCCTCCAGCTCTACCTACACAAGGCTCGAGAGTACTTACTCTATCAGGCACTGTTTTAAGCACTTGACGAATATCCACATTTAATCTTCACAGCTAAACCAAGGAAGGCACCCGTATTATTGCCGTTTACTGAAGGGGAAACTGAGGCTCAGGGAGATGACATCACTTGCCCACATATAGTTTGGGAGTCTTCCCTCAATGGAATGCAGGATTGCTGCAGGAAGACCATCCTCGAAGTCTCTGGGTGCCGCTGCCCTTTGCGGACTCCGGGGTACCAGCTGTTCTAATCTCGGCTGCCGGTTTTAATCAGTTCCTCTGGGAGAAGAGAGGCAGTTGCCTGGGGACTGAAGTGTTTTCCAGCCCTTAGAAGGTCACGCTGTGTGATGGGAACCTAAAGATCCCCATATGGGGTGCCCCTCTTACAGGACTCCAGACAGCAGATGCAATCATCCCAGCCAGACTCCACTCAAAGCTCCAGACCTCCTTCCTGCTCTGACGTCCCCTATTGCTAGGATTGAATTAAAGCCCTGACGTCCTGGAGCAGGCAGCAGCAGGCTTAGTGAGCGGAGTCCCTGCTGCGTATGTGCATCACGGCCAGAGCAGGGGGTCAAGAATCCAGGGCCCCCCACATCTCACGGATACAGCCGTCTGCCCTGTACGTACTGTATTTGGCCTGTCCGGTCCGTTTGGGTCTGTGGTTGGGGGGAGGTCGCGGACTCCCAGAAGCTCTGTTTAAGGGATAACAGAGTCTTTTCATGGACCATTCTGGCTCGAACATTCCAGATCTTTCTGGGCCCAAGTCAGCCCGTGTTTGACCCCTCTGCCTTGTCACCTCCTGTGTGTCTGTCTGACCCTATTCCTCCAGGAGTTCCTTAGGAGCTGAAGTGTGGCTCCTGATTATTCCTGGTTGTGGCCCCGGGACCCAGCCAGGTGCCTGAACACAGCAGAGCCTCAATAAATGGGCAATGAATGAGTGAATCAACAAACCCACGGACTGTGCCTTGACCTCCCCACCTTCCCACTGCCACAGGGAGCTCCTGATTCTTACTCCAAGACTTGCCATCAGGAACCAATTCCCCTTGGTCATCACACTCCAGCCTTCCCCTCTTCTAGCTCCCTGCTCACTGGTGAAGGTGGCTGGTTCAGCAGCAGACCCAGGAGGGTGGAGGGAGGCCTTCAGAGGCCGCTCAGGGAGGTGATATTTACACTGAAATCTGCAGAGGAGGCCCCAGCCATAGGAAGAGGGAGGGGAAGGGAGTTCCAGGCCAAGGGGCCAGGTGCCAGGACTCCTCTAGGAGCCCACCGTGGTCAGTGGGATCCGAGATGAAGTTGCCAGTGTAGACAGGTCACAGAGTGAAGACAGGCTCCCTTCACCCCACACACTGGGGTCCTCTTTGTGATCACTGAAAGGCAGAGCACAGCCATGTGCCCCCCCCCAGCCCCCACTGCCCCAGAGCAGGGTCCCAGGGCTTTCCTCCCTACCCACCTGCACTGTCTGTAACTTCGGGAGCAGCTAGGCCAAGGCGGAGACGGTGCCGGCCTGAAAATGCTATTTTCAATCTCTTCAGCAGCAAGCCCCATCATTTAATCCTTGGATAATTTAATATAATGAAATTCCAGGAAATGGTGTTTTGCATTAGAATAAAATTGTGTTCCGCAGGGCAGTCGTGGTCGTGGGTCATTTGCACGGGGTCAGAAACCCTTTCAGACCCTGAGGCCAGTCTGGATGTCTCAGCTCCTTCTGCCTTGAAATGCAAGCCCTGGGTTCAGTTAACTCAGAGCAGCTGATGCCCCACAGCCCGCACTTCCCCAGCTTGGCCACCTCAGCCCGCCGGGGATGCTTCTGTAAGGCCGATTCCAGGTGCTTCTCCAGCTCTTTCAGTGGCAACAGTGTGTCATGGGCAGCTGAACTTTCCACCGGGCAGGGGGCTCATTCTTCAGCTCTGGCTGGGTTGGACCCCCCCCCCGCCCCGGGAGGTTCTGCAGGCTGTAGGTAGGGGTAATTGGTTCTCAGCATCCCCTCCCCAGTGCCCTGTGAAACTGATGTAGGTGGGCCCACCCGGGTCTTTGTGAGCACCAAAGGACCCATGCCCACCACCACACCCCAGCACTGTCACAGAGCCTGACACCCAGGACATAACACTGAATACTGGCCAAACATGGATGGCCGCATTGTGAGGCACCTTGGAGAGCAAGGGTCTGGCCTTGAGAACCAGAAAATGTTGACTTTGAATTTCTGCCCTGGCTGTGTGACCTGAGAATCAGTTCCTCCCTTGTAAAATGGACAGGATTCCACAGCAACCGCTTTGTGCCCTGTCCCATGGCAGGCCCTTCTGATGGGCATCTCATTACTATTATCATCCCCATTTTAAGTAGAAGGAATCATGCTTGACAGCAGGTGGCAGGACGGGCTGGGGTCATCCAGCCTGACCACAGAATTCAATTGCTCAAGCCAACTTAAGGCCAAGCTTCTCCCAGGAGGCTAGGGGAACCACCAGCATTACATTCTCTGGGCAGCTTGAAATGCTGCCTCCAGCGCCCTGCCTGAGCCAGAATGGGGGCGGGGGGCGGGGGGCGGGGCCAGGAAGCTGCCTGCTCCTCCAGTTCGAAAACTCCCCCACCCCAAGCTCCTGGGCTGCGCTCGGAGGACGCGCCGCTGGGGCACGTGGTGTGTCCACTCCATCAGGGTGCTGGGGAGGGGCCGAGGGGCTTTCCTGGAATGAGCCAAGCGAAGCACCTCGCGCGCGTTTAAGGCGGATTACTATTATTATATTACCTTCATTGCTGTTCGGCAGAGAGCTAATTAATGTTGGCGGTATTCCTTCACTGTCCCAGGTGAGTTTCCCTCCTGAGATCGGGGAGGACGGGTGATGGAACCGGGGTGGGGTGATTATGGAACCTCCCCGGGGTCCGACCCCGCCCGCCTACACCCCAACTCTGTTCGCACCCGCCTCTTTCCAAAGCCGGCAGGGGTGCGGAGGCGGGGAGGCGCGACGAGCACGGCCGCTGCACGGGGAGCGGGGGGACCTTGGCGGTGGGCATCTAGGTCGCGCACTCCCTTCCACCGCCTCTCCCCCCAACCCCCGGTCTCTGGCCCGGGGCGGGTGCTCCCCCATCCCGGCAGTGAGCGAAGCCGGCGCGCGCTAGGACCGCGGCGCGCCGCCCTCCGCCGCTATAAGAGGCCGCGCTCGCGCCCCACGCGGAACCCGCGGCTCAGGCCCGTCCCCGGTGTCCCGACCCGCGGTGGGACCGGCCGCTGCGCAGCCGACGCCAGCCCGGGGCCTTCGAGGGACGCGCGCCCCGGGGCCCCCGCCGCGGGCACCATGGGCGCTGCCCATTCCGCCTCCGAGGAGGTGCGGGAGCTCGTGGGCAAGACCGGCTGTGAGTATCCCGCGGGGACGCGGGCGGGAATCGACGGCCCGCTGGCTCGGGGCTCCCAGCCCACCGCCGCTCGCCCGGCTCCGCGCCGCCGCGCTCTGTGACCTTGGGCCAGTAGCTGGCCCTCTCCGCGCCTCAGTTTCCCCCTCCTGCAAATGGGTCCCCGCCGGCCACTTTGCAGGCTGCGGCGATGCGCTCCGCGGCGATGCTGAGTAAGTGCCGCGGCCGCTCAGTCTCCGCGCCCGCGGAGTTGGCAGGAAACCCCCGGGCCTGGGGACTGCGGACCGGGGAGGGAGCAGGGCCGGGCTCCCCCAGGGCAAGGCAGGCGTCCCGGGCTCGGAGGGCGAGAGTCCGTGCCGCGCAGCCGGTGTGCGCACTCCGCACCTGGAAGTCGTTCGGGTTCGCGAGGCGCCGGGGCCGGAAAGTTTTGAAGTCGGCGGGACCCGGGCTGCAGCCGTGCTCCGGCGTTCCCCGGCCGGTGACCTCGGGAAGGAGAGCCCGTCTCCCTGCGCCTCTCTTCGCCCTCCCGTCTGTGAAGTGGGTGCAGGCGGGTCCACCTCCCCGGTGGCTGGCAGCGCCCGCGGAGCATTTGGCCGGAACGCGGCGACCTTCCTCGAGCTCGCGCGCACTCCCGGGACCTGCGTGCGGCCCGAGGCTGGGAGCAGGGAGAGGCCGCGCCGCGGGGCCGGCCTGACCGCAGGGAAGTGACGGTGGAAGCGTTTGTCTTCTCCAGTCCAGTCGGGCTGGGAACTTGACCCCGGGCTCTGACCTCGGGGTGCCGGGCTCTGCCACCGGCTGTGAAGGGGAGTGTGGACCCTAGACCGAGGGAGACCAGCTGAGTGGGCAAACTGGGCAGGCAGGTGTGAATCCTGGCAACACCACCTCCTGGCTGTGTGACCTTGGGCTAGTCACTTCATTTTTGGGTTTTCTTCTCTCTAGAATGGAAGTTCTGCTAGTACCTGCTAGATGCTCAGGAGGTGGGAGCTGCGGATAGTATTTCAAGGGAGGGGCTGGCTGGCTTCCGGCACCTGCTTTGAGTTTAGGGCAGCTAATCAGGTCCATAATACCACCTGGTTGCCCGTGGGGATGACCCAGCCACTGGCGCCAAGGCTGAAAGGTGAGCCCTGCAGAACTGGGTGAAAATTACAGAAAGCACCTCAGCACCTGGTCTGGGTGTGCGTGCGTGGGTGTGTATACACACTCATACATCACATACACATGTTATGTTTTCCCATGTACAATCCCAGAACTGTCTGTGCCTGGAGGGGAAAAAAAGTGTAGTGTATACAACTTGGAACGCTTTAAAAAAATAATAAGAGCGTATATTTGTAATTGGTTTGTTTGCATCAAGGATCTTAGAAGCTTTTGCAGGAAAGTAAGAAGAGTGCATACTTGCAGATTGGGTGGAGGGGACAGGGAGTGAGCTTTTCGCTGTAAATTTTTTTATAGTTTCGTTTTGAACCGTGTGTGAATATAAAAGTTTTAAGTTCAGGGGCACCTGGGTGGCTCTTGTTGGTTAATCATCTGCCTTTGGCTCAGGTCATGGTCCCAGGGTCCTGGGATCAATCCCCATATCTGGCTCCCTGCTCCGTGGGAAGTCAGCTTCTCCCTCTCCCTGCTGCTCCCCCTGCCTCTTGTGCGTGCTTGCGCGCACGTTCTCTCTCTCTTTTGCTTTCTCTTTCGCATGCCTGCTCTCTCTCTCTCTCTCTCTCTCACTCTTTCAAATAAATAAAATCTTAAAAAAGGAAGTCTTAAGTCCAGTTCAACCTTAAGGCTCACATGACAGAGGAGGTAGGATTCCCCTCTTTCTTTCCTGGGTTTCCCCTGGTTCTGTTAGTTGAGCTCTTACTACCTTGGATCTGCACTGGTGGAAGTCCGGGATCTCTGCAGCTGGGTTTTCTGCCGGCAGGGTGGTACCCCCACATGCAGGCAGCTGGGGGGACTTCCATCTGGTGGTGAGTTTTACAAGTGATGGGACCACAGAGCATGCTGGGACTCATGTCTGTTTCCTGGGTCCGGTCTCCCGTGGGGGAAGATAGATGCTTAGTGTTCCTCCTGTAGCCTTCCTACAAGTGGCTGAGGAGGCTTCCCTTCTAGTTGCCTTGGACTCCAGTTTCATACCCCAAACAGGGAAGGGAGGTGGGGCGGGGGCGTACCAGGGAAGGGGTTGTGGGATCAGATGAGAGGGGAGAATGAATACCTCCAGTTCCTTGAACTTTAGGGGGAAAGTTCCCCCTTATCCTCTGAAAGGAGCTGGCGGAGTCTGGGCATTTGAACCCATTCAGCAAGTATTTATGGACCGAGGACTTGGGGATTTAGAGGTGACCCAGAGAAGCTGATGTTCCTGAGGGGAGATGCAGAGTGCTGTGAGAGTCTGGGGAGGACCAGGCCCTGTGGCGGGAAGACTTTCAGGACAATAAATGAGAATTGTATGAGATGCTGCTACTGCCGTAGTCCAAGGCTTAGCTGGTGGGGGAGCCTGACTTAAAGGATCTTGCTAGGTACGTGGCTTGGAGCAAGTGTTTAGTGGTATTGGCCATGCGTTTAAACCCATTTGTATGTCTGCATCACTGTGAACCACAGCCAAGAGTTAAAGCTTGGTCCCACTTCTTCCCAGCTGCATGACTTTAAATAAGTCCTTGTCGGGGCGCCTGGGTGGCTCAGTCGTTGGGCGTCTGCCTTCGGCTCGGGTCATGGTCCCAGGGTCCTCGGATCGAGCCCCGCATCGGGCTCTCTGTTCGGCGGGAAGCCTGCTTCTCTCTCTTCCACTCCCCCTGCTTGTGTTCCCTCTCTCACTGTGTCTCTCTCTGTCAAATAAATAATAAAATCTTAAAAAAAAAAAAGTCCTTCTTCTGAGAACCAGGGTCCCCATCTGGATCCTGGGGTAGTTATATGGCTTCAGTAAGGTGATGTATGTATGTATGTGAAGTATTCGTCTTGGCCTGGAAAGTCCGCTCCCAGAGCCCTGCTCCTGCAAGAATCCTTGGGAAGCATTCCGCGTAAGACCCGGGCAGCCAAGGAACAGGCTGTGCCTACAAGGTTGCGGGGCTCCCCCTGCCTCCTCGAAGAACCCAGATGGTCCCTAATTTGAAGAGTCCGGTTGGTCCCTCCCTGAGGACTCCTTCTGGAGCTGGTGAGCAAGACGAGCACAGGACAGGGACGCTGTGCGTCATTCCTTGGGCACCAGGCTCTGTGCTGAGTGCTTGGGAGGCACTCAGTGGAATCTTTATAATAACCCTCCGTGGAAGGTGGCAATGTGGCCATTTTACAGAGAAGAAAACTGAGGCTTGGAGAGGCAAAGCAACTTGTTTGTGGCTGCACAGGTCATTGAGTGGGGGGGGGAGTAGGGGATCTGAGGATCCCCAAGCCCATTTCCTGCCAACACTGTGCTTTCGCTGTGCCGAGTTGCCT
Source organism: Mellivora capensis (assembly GCA_004024625.1). NCBI lineage: Eukaryota > Metazoa > Chordata > Mammalia > Carnivora > Mustelidae > Mellivora > Mellivora capensis. Next base: position 120,875 of record PISX010001883.1, on the reverse strand, counting down.
CCGATTTCTAGGAACGCAGGAGGGCAGGGAACAGCCTGCACATCAGTTTTTCTCACTTCGGGGCCTCTGTGCAAGCCTTTCCCTCTGCCTGGAGAACTCTTCACTTGACTGTGCATAATCTGGGGTTTACGTAAGGGGGCACTTGTGCAACCACCAGCCAGGTTCAGATTGCAAACGTTGTCTCTTAACGAAGCCCATGCTCTTCCTCATTCGGGGCTCCGCTGAGCCGTTGCTCCCTTCCAGAAGCCACCCTGCCTGCTCTCCATCCAACCTTTGAGGGTTCACATGTCCCGGAGACTCGCGCAGCCCCTGCATGGTTACAGCGCACGGCGCACCGCGGTAGAGCTGTCAGCCCTGCCACCTCCTCAGAACTTGGAGCTTCCGGAGAGCAGGGAGAAGGTGGCTGGTTCACCTTGGTATGCAGGTGTGGTACTCACAGCACAGGAGTTCGTGCCGACGAGGTGGGGACCCCAGGGTCTTTAGATCCCAGAGTATTGGCTAGGAGCGTGGGTCCAGGAGGAACACCTAGTGCCACCCCAGCAGCCGGCCATGGCCGTGGCCGCACCAGCCCTCCTGGCACCATACCGTGGGCCTCAGCGCTGAGCCAGCCCCACCAAAAATAGGCCTGAGCACAAGGCAGCCCACGCAGGGCATCCTCAGAGCCGCACACCCACCTCCCCTTGCCTGCGAGAGTCTCACTGATTGGTTTAAAACCTAAAGGTCTTCCCAGACATCTTGGCTGAGCCAAGAAAGCGGCCTACCTAGAACATTAAAACGCACATTAAACACAGGCCCGCTGGCCTTTCTGATGCTCCTCCCGCAGCAGGAGTGCAGTGGAGCCCAGCGTGGGTTGTGAGGTGTGAAGTGGCCCCCGCCAGGAAGACCGGCCCCTTGTAGGGGGGGATCTCACGGGGGGATCTCACGGAAGCCTGGTCCCCTTCACCACCTTGAGCTGGCCTGGCGGTGGCCGGTTTCCTGCTCCTGGGGCTGGAAAGGAAATAATAAGTGGAGGATTCTGGGAAAGGTGGAGGGTCTATTTTTTCCTCCAGGCTCCAAAACAGCCCCACAGGCATATCTATGTAGATGCCAAGAAGCTGCCAGAAGGAAGAAGAAAAAAACAATGTCCCAGATCTGGAGTTGAGACCTCTTCACGGTGACGGCCGAGTGTTTACCAGGCGCCTGTCATCTGCCAAAGCAGGAGCCGAGCCGGGCACCTTACCCGCAGCTGCTGGAGCGGCGCCCCCAGGAACACCGTGGCTTCCCATTTTCCCCGAGGAGGACGCCCGCCTGCCTGAGGCCACAGGCTCTGGAGAAGTAGAGCTGGGATTCAGTTTCTGGTGTGATCCCCAGACCCCCTCACTGGGGAGGGGACCAGAGGCCTGGGTGGCCCATGCCGGCTGGAGGGGGTGGCACCCCATCTTCCACTGGACTCTTGCTGCTGGTTACTCCTTGGTGGTTACAAAGATCTCGAGGGGCCCCAGACCACAGCCTCAGCCTGTTCACCATGTGCCACATTCCCTTTGGATGCACGGGGGAGGCCAGACCCCTTCCCTGCCCTCCAGGAGCTCCGGGGGTGCGGGCACCCTGGCCAGTGCTACTGAGCTCCTTCTGTCCCCCACTGAGCATGTTAAGCCAAAGGGCCAGTACAGACCCTCGTGGTTCCCTTCTGTTTCCTGTGGGTGGACTATGGCTGTTATCAGCTAGCAATCTCTAGGCCCCAGGAAATAGGGTGCACGACTGTGTCTATGTGGCTCTGGGGCTGGGGATGAGGTGGGAGCAGATCCCCAGGGCCCATCTGGTTCTCAAAAACAATGAGATGGATTCCATTGAGTGTAAATCATACCTTAATAAGAGAGTAATTAAAAGTAATTTCTTTAGCAAAAACGAAAAACTGTCTCCCGGGCAGGGAGGGATAAGGGTGTCTGTGAGGTCTGGGGAGGGTTGGTCCCCCCAGGCTGAGATCTCCATGCAGCCTGGGCAGAAATGGTCTAGTGGTGTGGGCACAGTGGCCAAGATCAGAGGAGGGAGGCCCGGTGGCCCCAGCCTTCCCTGGGTGCTCACAGTATGGAAACATGCAGGCGGATTGGGAGAGCTTCTGTATTTTAAATTTATGTTATTTTAAGACTTTATTTAATAATTTATTTGACAGAGAATGCAAACAGGGGGAGAGGGAGAGGCAGGCTCCCCTCTGAGCAGGGAGCCCGATGCGGGGCTCGATTCCAGGACCCTGAGTTCATGACCTGAGCTGAAGGCAGACACTCAACGGACCGAGCCACCCTGGTGTCCCTTTTGGGAAGCTTTTAAAAGGGCCGGGTGGCAAGTGAACTTCATTGCTGGGCACCCAAAAGCATCCTGCTCTGGCCCATGCCGATATTTTGCACTCCGGCTGGGCTGGGTCTTCTCACCATTATAGCATATTGTTCCCAGTTGAAAGATGAGGAAACTGAGGCCCAGACCTTTGAAGGGACTGCTCCAGGTCACTTGGATGCAGAGTGTGGAACCCAAATTCAACACCGTCTTTCCCAGGTGACCCAGACCCCATACGACGTACACTGAGACAAAAGTTCTGTATATCTGGGAGGGGCAACACTGTTACCTCATTAATAAGGTCCCACACACTTGTTTACTAGGTTGGAAGGGGGAGAATTAGACCTTGAAGCAGATAGGCTTGGCATTATGTTATGGAAAGTTCTAGAACTGAGCTGTCCCCAGGGAGGCAGGCTCAGGGGGTTAGGCAGTGTGAGGGGAGTTAGGGGCTCTGGGAGGGAGAGCGGGAATGTGTAGCCCCCTCTGTTTTCCTGAGGTCTTCCTGGGGGGCTCAGGTCTGTTTCAGAGGGAGAATTTGTGTTTTCTCTGCATGAAAGTAATTGGCAGTGCGCTCCAAGACTTCCTAGCTGTGCAAATTAGTAGTAATCAGATCCCTTATGCGTCTTTCTTTCTCACCCCACCCCCAGCCCCATACTGGCAGGATATTTTTTGTGTGTGTGAGTTAATGGTCCCCGGAATGCAGCCCAGAATGTAATCAATGCTCAGACATGCCATACGGCCCAGTCGCACAGACAGAATACCTCGAGTGTTGATAAGATGGCTTTACTCTCGCAAAGCGCTTCAGTATTTGCTGTCTCAAAGCCAAGGGAATAAGGTGTTTCTGGCTCATGGGGAGATAAGGCTTTGGGGAGATAAGGCAGGGACCCCTTGTGCCCGTGCTGGTGACACCAGGCAAGGTGATTGGGGTGGGGTGGGGGGGAGAGGTGCCTGGGCCTGCGAGCTGTCTCTCGTTCCAACTTTATTATTAATTCATAAAGCCAGAAGGTCGAGTGGGTGATTTCCGTTGGTGGCGGCAGCCACTGTAAGCACGAGGACAAAAAGGCCCTTTGTTGTCCCAGCGGTGTGACCTTTGCGGATGGGCAGGCTGTCAGAAATGGGTCTTCTGTGCCGTAGGAGGTGAGAAGGCTCCTTCAGGTCTCAGGGATCTGGTGTCTCCAGAGGGCGGGCAGGTGGCCAACTGGAGACTTTATGATGGGCATGGCTGAGTCCTGGACCGTGATGGAGAGAGAAGGTGGCTATGGTGAATGGCTTTCCTGGTGCACGTCCTTTCTAACCTCAGTGCTCATGCCGGGATCCTGGTGGCCAACCCCAAGGGAGCACCCAGCACGCCTCACCCACCCGCTGTTCCCAGGGGCTCTCTTGTCCTTACCTGCATCCCCCAAGATGGCAGCCAGGGTCCCACATGGATGTACACTGCCCTGTCCCCCCCACCACCATGGCTTTTACCAGCAGATAGTAAAGGCTTGAACTGTGGACAACCTTTTAGTCTCTGGGCAACCACCTTGGCCTCCACACCTCTGTTTTCTCATCTGCTGATTGGGGATGTGTCACCACATTATTGTGAGGATTAAGTGAGCATTTTAGTAAAGCTCTTGACACATTGTAAGTGTTCAATAGTTGTTGGCAAGTACTCATAGTTTTGATTAGGAACCGTATGGAAGCTGGCTGCCTTTCTCCCTCTTAAGGGCATTCTCTTAATTTCAGGAATTCCTTCCATGTTTTTAACATGGCCGCCATCTTGGACATGCCTGATGTCCAGTTTTATCTTTCCCTGTGCTGATGGTCAGGGACCTTAACATGCTCTAATTTTTGTTACTCTCCAGTATTTTTTCTGTTTTTAAAACCTATGCATTGGTTTTATTACTGTTTTATGCAGACCCTTTTAATTCTTGTAAAAGTTTTTCCTTATAGATTTCATTTTCTTACACGGTACGCCTTTCCACTGATTTTTTCAATGACTCTCTGCGAGTTGTCAGTTTTGTCTGAAAATGTCGAGATTTTGCCAGCATACACAGTTGGTCATTGATCTGGGTTTAAAATTCTGTGTATCTTCTCCCAGCACTTTGGTTTTGGTCTCTTGTTGCTGTTGAGAAAGTCAGCTCTTTTGTCTAATTGATGTTTTTTGGTGGTGGAAGTCTGATTTTGTACCTCTTTTAGATTTCTGGGATTTTTTTTTTTTTTTTTTTTTTTTTTACTGCACTGTGTCTAGGTGTGGATTTGTTTTATTTATCCTCCCTGGGCATGGTTTATGCTGTTTCATTCTAAAGAAGGCTTGGTCTTATGTTATGAATGTATCCCCCCCTCCGCCCCCTGCTTATCTTTATTTTCTTCTTCCGTAATTCTTATTAGAAATAGATGGGGTCATGGCATTCTGTCCTGAATGCCTGTTTACCTCTCTTTCATATTTTCTATTGTTTTATTGCTTTTTGCTGTCTTTGGAATCATTTCCTTGGGTCTGACTTTTTTTTTTTTCTTTTTAAGATTTTATTTATTTATTTGACAGAGAGAGAGACACTGAGAGAGGGAACAGAACCAGGGGGAGTGGGAGAGGGAGAAGCTGGCTCCTGGCAGAGGCTTGACCCCAGGATCATACATAACCTGAGCCGAAGGCAGATGCTTAATAACTGAGCCACCCAGGTGCCCCTTAGGTCTGTCTTCCAATTCACGAATGCTCTATTTAGCTGTTACAGTCTTGCTGCCCCTAAGTTTATAAATTTTAATGACTTATTTTGTTTCATTTTTATTATTTTTATTTTTAAAAGATTTAAAAAAAATATTTATTAGAGAACATGAGCAGGGGAGAGGGGTAGAGGGAAAGGGAGAAGCAGACTTCCTGCTGAGCAGGGAGCCTGATGCAGGGCTTGATCCTAGCACCCTGGGATGACCTGAGCCAAAGGCAGACACTTAACCAACTGAGCCACCCAGGTGCCACTTACTTTATTTTTTTTAAAGATTTATTTATTTTAGAGAATAAGCGAGTGAGCTGTGGGGAGGGGCAGAGGGAGAGAGAGAGTCTTAAGCTGACTCTGTGCTGAGTGCAGAGCCTGATGTGGGGCTCGATCTCATGACCCTGAGATCAAGACATGACCTCGAGCAAAGAGTTGGACGCTTAACCGATTGCACCACCCAGATGCCCCCAGAGGGCTTATGAAATACGTACAAAAAATATTTCATAAGTTCCAAATGGGTTTTAGAGTCGCTGCTTCTGTCATAGTGTTCTTTCATTATTTGTAGTAATTTAACATTTATTGTATAGTTTCTTCCGTTTCACCCGCTTGGGGTGCCATTCCTTTTTAAAATAAAAAAAAATTTAAGATTTTATTTATCTGACAGACACGGGTGAGAGGAAACACAAGCAGGGGGAGTGGGAGAGGGAGAAGCAACCTTCCCACTGAGCAGAGAGCCTGATGTGGGGCTCAAAACCAGGACCCTGGGATCATGGCCCGAACTAAAGGCAGACGCCCAATGACTGAGCCTCCCAGGTGCCCCTAAAATTAAAAAAATTTTACGTAAATTCTACCCTCAACATGGGGGTCAAATTCATGACCCCAAGATCAAGAGTCAGACGCTCTACTGACAGAGCCAGCCAGGCAACCCCTAATTGTTTTATTTTAAAAAATTAAAGTATACTTGATGAATAATGTTAGCTTCAGATATGCAACAGAGGGATTTGCCAACCCTGCTCTGTGCTCATCGGGGTAAGTGTGGTCACCACTTGTCACCACCCAGTGTTACTACTGTATTAGTGTCCCTATCCTCCATGCTGTACCTTCTGTCTCTGGGACTTGACTTTTTTTTTTTTTAAGGTTTTATTTATTTATGAGAGAGACTGTGAGAGCACAAGCAGGGGAAGGAGCAGGGGGGAGCAGACTCCCCACTGAGCAGGGAACCCAATGCCAGGCTCAATCCCAGGACCCCGAGCCGAAGGCAGACACTTCGATGATGGAGACACCCGGGCGTCCCTGACTTCATTTATTCTAATAGCATTTCGGTGGGCTGTTTAGGGGTGTCTGTATATAGTATCATGTCGTCTGCAAATAGTGGCAGCTTTACTTCTTTCTTACCAGTTCAGATGCCTTGCATTTCTTGTCTGATTGCTGCAGCTAGGACCTCCAGAACTATGTTGAATGAAAGTGGTGAGAGAGGACGACCTTCTGTTTTTCCTGATGGTGGAGGAAGAGTTCTTGGTTTTCCACTGTTGAGTAGGATGTTAGCGGTGGGTTCTTCATATATGGACTGTATTGTGATCGGGCATATTCCCTCTAAATCCACTTTGTGGAGAGTTTTAGTCATGAATGGGGATTGTATTTTGTCAGATGCTAATTCTGCATCTTTTGATAGGATCATGTGCCCTTTATCTTTTCTCTTGTTAGTGTCATGTATCCTTTGATTTACAAATATGGAAACACTCCAGAGCAAAGCCTACTAGATCATGGTGCTGTTAACAAATTTAAAACAAAACAAAACAAAACAAAAACCAAACAAACAAAATGGGGTACCTGGGTGGCTCAGTGAGTTAAAGCTTCTGCCTTCAGCTCAGGTCATGATTCCAGGGTCCTGGGATCGAGCCCCGCATTGGGCTCTCTGCTCAGCAGGGAGCCTGCTTCCTCCTCTCTCTGTGCCTGCCTCTCTGCCTACTTGTGGTTTCTGTCAAATAAATAAAGAAAATCTTTAAAAAATTTTTTTAAAACAAAAAGGGTTCCATTCCTTTTGTTGTGTCTGCTGGTCCTCCCTTCCGGTGGTTCATTTGCTTGTGTGGTTTGGTTTTGGATTCTGAGCTCATGTTTGATTGGCCTTTCTCCCCTGGTTTTCACATCCTTCTGGAATGGTCTTCAGCTCCAGATCTATGCCGAGGCCAAACCAAATGAGGAAGAGCTTACCTAAAGTACCTCTCTCATGAGAGTCCCTGGGTTCTAGAAGCACCTCACGCAGTGCTTTGCATTTCTTGTGCTAAGTTCCCAAGAGCTGTCACTGGTCTAGAAACACTTTATACAGTAGGTTCTCAGTCTGGCTTTCCGGTACCACAGAGGTTTGGCATTTTCCCCTGGACATGGCACAGATGTGGCATTTTGATTCCTCACGGAGACTTACCCCTTTCTTCTGGGCCCAGCCACGTCCTTGGCAGGGTCCGCTCCTCGCTGATTCTCTGAGGCAGTAGGCAATATTTTCTCTAGCCTGTCTTATATGGGGAAGCGGTCTTTTATGCTTCAGCTTTTTATTTTTATTTATTCTTTAAGTAGGCTCCGCACCCAACATGAAGTCTGATGTGGGGCTTGAACTCACAACCCTGAGATCAAGACCTGAGCTGAGATCAAGAGTCAGAGGCTCCACTGACGGAGCCACCCTGGCGCCCCTCTGCCTCAGCTTTGGATAGAAGTCTCACTTCTCCCTTACATGGAACCAAGGGCACATCTGATGGCCCAGGCTCACCTCAGCAGCGTCTGGCACTCCCGCCCTGCTGGGTGTGTGTTCCTTCCTGGCTTCTGACCTTGCTGGGTCCCCCACCCTTGCAGGGTTAGTGGCCCAAGGGAGGTTTTTCTTCTTTTATCCAGGATGTCGGGTCTGTAGGGCAATGGGGAGTCTGTGTTTATTCCACGTAGCAGGAACTGGACTTCTTTACCTAGTCAGTCTTCCTACCTTACGTAAGCCTCTCTCTACTTGATGTGCCCCCAGTCTAAATCTGGAGCTGAAGATCGTTCTGGAAGGATGTGAAAACTAGTCCCTTAGATGCTCCAGAAGACACCCACTCTTCTCATCTCTACTGATTAACCGGCGTCCCCCCGCCCCTTCCCCATCTTTAGTCTTTTTATTTTTTATTTTTTTAATTAATTTTTAAAAAAGATTTTGTTTATTTATTTGACAGAGGTCACAAGTAGAGAGGCAGGCAGAGAGAGGTGGGGAAGCAGGCTCCCTGCTGAGTAGAGAGCCCGATGTGGGGCTCGATCCCAGGACCCTGGGATCATGACCTGAGCCGAAGGCAGAGGCTTTAACCCACTGAGCCACCCAGGCACCCCTAGTCTTTTTCTTAAAATGGAGACCTCTTTGTCTCTTTAGTGACATGAATGCTATGTGTTCATTGCCCCCACCAACCCTCCCTTGGGGCGCATAGCCCGAGCATGAGGCTGTGTGAAAACATTCTAGTGCTCCAGACCCGGGTTCAAACCCCAGCTCTGCCGCTCACCTCGGTCAATGACTTAATCTCTCCGAGGCTCTTCAGGTTTGTCTGTGAAGGGGGTGTGATAACCACCCTCCGAGGCAGGCCCTGGTGGAGGGCGAAATCAAATGACGTGTGCCAAGCATTCGGCTTAGTTCCCTCCTCCGAGGAAATGCTAGCACGTGGCAGTGAGTCCTGCTGCTATAAGGCAAATGGCAAAGAACAGAGCAGAGCTGTGGGAAGGTGAGCGTCGATGAGCACAGCACAGCCTGTGATTTCGAGAGTCCTGCCCACCCACTCTGACAATGTTCCAAGTCGTCTCATCGCTCATGAGAGGATCTTTGCTAAAGTCAAGCTACTTCATTCTGTCTCCGCTTCTGCTCCCGTCCTGGGAGTTGGAGGATTCCTTCTGGCTGGGAAAAAAACCTGCCGAGATCCTCTTGAGACCCTGGGTACCTGAGCTTAAAATTAAGACCCTCCCCATGCTGGCCGGGGCCCCGGAGCAGCTCCCACCCAGATCCCGTGTAAAGGGTTCGTGGGTCCTGGCTAGAAGGCAGCTGTTGACCTTCTTGTTGGTGCTTCTGCTTTGGACACTAGAGTTGGGCTTGGTCATTTCCTTTCCAAGGCCGAATGCACCCAAGTGCGTCTTTGGTTCTTTTAAAAATCCCGGCAGCGGCAGCGAGGCATGCTCTGTGATGTGGACAGGCTGGGCGCATGGCGCGGGCGAAGGAGAGAAGCGGGGCCTCCGGCGCCGCTGCCCCCCCCCCCACGCATCCTCAGGGCGATGGGCGGGTGTGTGGGGGCGGGTCCCTTCCAGGCTGTGGAGGCTGTCCCCCCCCACCCCACTCTCCCTCCTCCTCCCTCCAGAGGCCCAGGATGAGTCACTGCTTTGCTGGAGCCCCAGGCAGCAGGCAAAGTGCCTCCTCCCTCCCAAGCCCAGCCAAGCTGGAAGCCAGCTGGAGTGCCCGGTAGGTACGACAGGGTCATTAGGGTCCTCATGATTGCTCTCGTGGCCACTCTGGTGCCTCCGCTCTTCCTGCCAGGTCCCCTGCAACACGAATGTGACTTTTTATTTAACGGGGGTAACCTTCACATAACCTAGGGTTGACCATCTTCAGCATTTCCGAGCCTCCAGTTCTTGGGGATTCAGTGCAGCCGTCGCCGCCATCCAGTTCCAGGATATCATCGCCCCAGAACGAAACTTCAGGCCCATTAGCTGCTCCTGAAATCCACACCCCCTGCCCCATTCCTGGCATCCGCAAACCTGGTTTTTTGTCCCTGTGGGTTTCTGTATTTCGGAAGCTTCGGGTCCGTGGCAGCACACAGCAGTGGCCTCGCACGTCTGGCTTCTTCCGCCGTGTCTCCCAGCCCAGCCATGGGCCAGCAGGTGTCTGTGCAGCCTGCCCCGTCGGGCAGCGCGCACCCCGTTTCGTTCGTCTGCTCCCCAGCCGATGGCCGTGTGGGTGTTCCTACCTTTCGGCCATTGTGTGTCTCGTGTAGGTGACTTGGCTTGTTCTCCGGAGTGTGAACAGCCTCGCGGGGGTGTCACTGTTGTTCTCTCCGTGTTACGGGGCAGGAGGAGGCGGCCTCAGGGAGGCGGTTTAGTAGGACGTGGAGTTGGGGACCCAGCCAGCAGCTCTTGGCCTCATGCTGTCGGCCCACCTTTCTATCTGACCCGGCTCGCCTCTGTGTTCTGGGACATCAGCCCATGACGCTTGGCTTGAGTCCTGGCTAGTCGGTCAGGACTTGACGAGCAGGAGAGCTTTGGGCACCCCAGAAGCCACTGAGACCTTCCCTGCTCAGTGTCATGGGGCCTGTGTGCCGGGTGACACTGCTGGGGGAGACAGATTGGGGGGCTGGCTCCTGGGGGGCCCCCTGTGAGCACAGGAGCAGACCTTCAGCCGCCCTTGCTCCTTCCAACTGCATTTTGAGCACAAACACCGCTCCCCCCCCCCACTGGGTCCCCTGTGTCCTGTTCTTTGCATCCACCAGGCACGTGGAATCTTGTCTCCTGCCTTAGCAACTTCTGGGAGCTGGGGGTGAATTCTGAGTGCCTCAGCTCAGTGCGCTTGTGACCGTGTGTGACCACGGATACCTCCCCACCTTGCTCCCCTGTCCCCCGCCTGCTCTCTGCCGGTGCTGAAGAAGCCGGTGTCCTGAGCTCCTCCCACCCCACCTATGCCAGCCCCGCCCTCCCAGCCTCGCCCTCGCCTTCAGGATCCTGCAGGGCCTTGCCTCCCACCCCTCCCCATGGAATGGAACTCCCTCTCCGACCCTCGACCCTCGTGCTCCTTGGCAAGCAGACACCACATTTATTATCCCGGATCCCAGAGAGGTGATGCCCGTTGCCAATAGATGGAATTCGCGTCTGCATCCTTGGCTGCTAGCAGGTGCCAAGAGAAGCAGAGTCGCTCAGTAAATGTCTCTTGATGAGTGATGGGACATCTGTCAGAGGGCTGAGCGACCCCGGCGGATCATGGGGGGTCAGTCAGACCTCCCCCACCCCTGCGAGCCAGCATGGATTCAGGAAAGGGGCAGGTGAGACTTTATGTGCCCTTTGTCACCAGACTTGGGCCCCTGGGAATAAAGGCTCAAGTAGTCTGGGTGACCCCATATAATGGAGGTGCTGAAGGCTGATGCTCCATTTCTCAAGTCAGATGGGGGAGGCCGGGCCTCCTGGGGGATTTCACCCCCTTTTCTTGAACCCCCCATCTCCTGTCTCCTCCTCTTTGAGGCTTGTCTCCGACCTCTTGGTCTGTGTGACCCCTCTCCTGCCTGGTGACCCCGTGCTTAGCACGGTGGGGCTGGAAGCTGGCCCCCCACTGCCTGACAGGTGGGACCAGGCCCAGGCAGAGACCCCAGACCCATTATATCCCTCCCCATTCCTCCCTGCCCTGAATCCCGGCAACCCCTTAATCTACTTTCTGTGGTTTGATTTGCCGGACATTCGATATAAACGGAGTCGTGTGATATGTGACCCGGGTCTGGCTTCTCTCCAGAGCCTCATGTGTTCAAGGCCCGTCCGTGTTGGTGCGCCTGTGGGGTTTTGTTCCGTTTAGGACTGGATCCCGTCCCGCTGGACAGACAAGTGGGCCGTGTTAATCACAGGAAAGTGAAAGGACGGATAAGCAAAAATACAGACAAGAGGAAGAGAGGAATGTCCTGTGATTCTGCCGCCTGGAAGCAACGAACTATTTCTTTGTGCGTCTTTTCCTAAGATCTCCTGTGTGTACACCTATGTGATGGTGAACTTTCATATACCCGAGATGTTGTGGCCTGTTGGTTTTTCCCTGTAGTGATATCCCATGAACGTTGTTCTAAGTTCTAAATATCTTTATTTTATTTTTTATTTTTAAAAATATATTTATTTATTTGACAGAGCTCACAAGTAGGCAGAGAGGCAGGTAGAGAGAGAGAGAGAGGAGGAAGCAGGTTCCCTTCGGAGCAGAGATCCCGATGCGGGGCTCGATCCCAGGACCCCGGGATCATGACTGGAACCGAAGGCAGAGGCTTTAACCCACTGAGCCACCCATGCGCCCCTTTATTTTATTAAAAAAAAAATTTTTTTTTAAGATTTTATTTATTTATTTGACAGAGATTACAAGTAAGCAAGAGAGGCAGGGAGAGAGAGGAGGAAGCAGGCTCTCTGCGGAGCAGAGAGCCCGATGTAGGGCTCGATCCCAGGACCCTGGGATCATGACCTGAGACAAAGGCAGACACTTAAAGACTGAGCCACCCAGGCGCCCCTAAATATTTTATTTTATACATTTTTTTTTGACAGAGATCACAAGTAGACAGAGAGGCAGGCAGAGAGAGGAAGAAGCAGGCTCCCCGCCAAGCAGAGAGCCCGATGCGGGGGCTCGATCCCAGGACCCTGGGATCATGACCTGAGCCGAAAGCAGAGGCTTTAACCCACTGAGCCACCCAGGCGCCCCTATTTTATTTTTTAAAAAGATATAATTTATTTATTTCACAGAGAAAGAGCGAGAGAGGGAACACAAGCAGGGGGAGTGGGAAGGGAGAAGCAGGCTTCCCGCGGAGCAGGGAGTCCGACACAGGGCTCAATCCCATGACCCGGGGATCATGACCTGAGCCGAAGGCAGAGGTTTTAACCCACTGAGCCACCCAGGAGCCCCTATATATATGTTTTTAAGTAAGCCCCATGCCTAGTGTGGGACCCAACACGGGGGTTGAACTCCCGACCCCGAGATCCTGAGCTGAGATGAAAGAGTTGGACGCTTAACCAGGGGAGACACCCAGGCGCCGCTCTAAGTATTTTAAACGTGTTTCTGAAGGCTGTGTCGTATTCTGTGTTCAGGGTGCACCAGGATTCATTTCAGCCAGTTTCCTGGTGGCTCACCGTTTCCCTAGGCGTTAACTATTTTAGAATCAGTGACGACGACTCAGCCTATGCATCTCTGTACTCTTGTGTGAGGTCCTCGGCTTTGTTCCTTGGGATCCAATTGCTGGTTGGAAACCCAGATACCAGCGCTGTTCAGTACGAATGCAGTGCAAGGTGGGATGATGCTACATTTTTTGGGAAGCCCTGTATGTAAGGTAATTGTACATTTTCAATAGCCATATTTAAAAAAAGAAACCGATGAGGTTAACTTCAATATTTTACTTACCCTCTTATGCCTAAGGCATTTCGGTGTATGACTGATACAAAAATTTTTGACACAGTTTACATCCTTTTTTTGTACGAAGTCTTTGGAAGCTGCTGTGTATTTTAGAGACCCTGATCCTGCTCCCTTGCAAGGGTTTAGCATCCGCCTGTGGCTAGTGACTTACAGGTGTATACTTTCTGGTTTAAGCTTTTGATACAAAGTAGCATGTCACCCCCCCCCCCCAAACACACACACAGAGATTGGTCCAGTTAAACTCCCACCAGCCATTGGCAGGGTGTGAAACCAACCCTCAGGTTGAAATCGGAAGCCACAGATAATGAGGTGACCATGCCCGCGCACCCAAGTGGCTCTGTCTCCCGTCTCCACAGCAACTGTGACCTCCTGGGGACCTGGAGAAAGGGCTGAGAGGAACAGGGAAACAAGAAAATCTTCCATCCTGGGAACCCCCGGGGGGGGGGCATGCACACATGGAGTAGGTGCCTACAAGACAGACCCTCTGGGGGACCTCCGGACCTGAGGGGGCCTTGAAAGTCACTTCGTGAGGCCCCAGACGTTCTTCCCACTGTCACTGTCTTCTAAGTTGAGCCTCGAGCTCTTGGCTCCGGGAATATGGGTACGGAGGACAGGTTGTTTTCCTTTCAATCAGGCATGACAGGAAGGGTTGTGTGCATGTGTGTGAGTGTGCACACACTTCGCATGAAAGTAGCTAGAGGCTTCGTGAGAGGAACCCGGCCTATGGCAATTTCTGGTTTATACACCTCTTCTTACCTGTGTGATCTTGGGCAAGTCTCCATGTTCCCATCTCTACAATGGGGCTAAAAGCCATCCTTACCCAATAGGATAGATAGAGAGGCTTATGTGAGCCAGGGCTTACCAGGAGTAGGGCTGGACTCCGTGAATGCTCAATGAATGTCAACTGCTTTGGTTCTCATGCTTAGGAACATAATTTTTTTTTTTTAAAGATTTGTCATTTATTTATTTGACAGACCACAAATAGGCAGAGAGGCAGGCAGAGAGAGGTGGGGGAAGCAGGCTCCCCGCCGAGCAGGGAGCCCGATGCGGGGCTTGATCCCAGGACCCTGAGACTATGACCTGAGCCAAAGGCAGAGGCTAACCCACTGAGCCACCCAGGTGCCCCGTAATTCATTGTTTTAATGGCTTTATTGAGATGTCATTCACATTCTGAACATTTCACCTATTTGAAAGGTTGTGCACCCATCACCACAGTCTAACTCTGGAACACTTTTATCCCTCCCAGAAGAAGCTCAGTACCTATTAGCCTGACTCCCCATTCTTCCCCAGCCTCAGGCAAGCACTGGTCTACTTGGGATTTGCCTATCTGAGCGTCTCTGTAAATGGAATCATGTGACGGGTGGCCTTTGTGACTGGCCTCTGTCACTTAGCTTCATTTTGAAGGTAACTCATCTGTCATAGAGGCTGTTTAGGAGCATTTTGGCTGTAATTTCTGAAAGCTGTTTTCCATCAGATCAGTGTAATTTTTTTTTTTTAATCTGCGATCGAGAACTGGGAGTGGCCCTTGATCACACAAAGGGAGGGGCGTGGGGCACCAGTAAGCAAAGGAACAAACCTGAATCCACACACGTTCTACCAGACAAACTGAACCCAAATCCTGGGTCTGCCTTTCAAGTTCATTGGGCATCAGCAAGTCACCCAGCCCCTCAGATCCTCCGTGTGTTCTTCTGTAAAGTGGGAGCGTCTGTCTGTTCTTAGGTTGCAGAAAGGATTAAGTGAGAACGTGTGTTTGCAAGGCAAGCTACACCACCAATGGATGAGTCATCTAGAGTGATGTTTCCATGTTTTCGAGATCCCTGGGCTGTCCCATATGGGACCATATTGTGTGCCTAAAATATCCATTTATGTGACTAATAAATGATGCATTGCATATTAGAGAAAATTTGGAAAATATAGATGAATCAAAGCAAAACAAAACCTTTAATCCCACTACTGGGGGAGAACATCGCTATTATCTCAGGGAAAATAAGTCCAGATTTCCTTTTATTATTTATGCACATTTGTATGTGTCTACATATTTCCCCCAGCATGAGGTCATGCTGCTCTTGTAGCAAGCTGTTGTGTTTTTGTTTTAAGTAGGCTCCAGTGGGGGGTTGACCTCACCACCCTGAGATTAAGAGTCTCATGGTTGAGGGGTAGACACCTGCATGGCTCAGTTGGTGAAGCGTCTGCCTTTGGCTCAGGTCATGATCCCAGGGTCCTGGGATGGAGGCCCACATTGGGCTCCCTGCTCGGCAGGGAGTTTGCTTCTCCCTCTCCCTCTTCCTGCTGCTCCTGCCTGCTCCCTCTCTCTCTCTCTCTCTGTCAAATAAATAAACTCTTAAAAAAAAGCTCTACCAACTGAGCCAGCCAGGTGCCCCAGCAAAGCTGTTTTTGAAGAACATCACATGTGGAATATATTTTCATGTCAGATATGCAATTGTCACTTTTCAAAAGCAACATGCTTTTTTATTTTTTAAAATTGGCTAAGTATCCCACAAAATATTTGACCAATCTGCTTTTGGTGAGCACTTAGATTGAGTCCAGTTTTTAAGCTATTAAGAATACGAAGGTGGGATACCTGGTTAGCTTTGTCGGTAGAGTGTGTGACTCTTGATCTCAGGGCTGGGTTGTAAGTTCGAGCCCCACATTGGGCATGGAGATTACTTAAAAATAAAATCTTAAAAAAAGAATATAAAAATGAATACACTTATATATATTCATGTTTTGTTCTTGTTGGATTTTTGTTTTTAGGACAAATTCTTGCCAAGTAGAATTACTGATTTTTTTTTTAAATTACTGAATTTTGCATGTTAACCTTTTATTGTGGTATCATGCATGGAAAAGTGTATCACTCATGAGCAAATGTTTCCATGAACTTGAAATAGTATATTCCCAGTACCCAGAGGGCCCCCCTCATACCCCACTCAAATTGCTACTCTCCGCTCAGAGGTAACCTTTACACTGACTTCTCTTTTTAAAAATTAAGACAGGGGTGCCTAGTGGCTCATTTGGTTAAGTGTCCCGACTTTTGGTTTCAGCTCGGGTCACGGTCTCAGGGTCGTGAGATTGAGCCCCACATCAGGCTTGCCCTGGGTGTGAGGCCTGCTTAAGATTTTCTCTCCCCCCTCCTCCCCTCCTAAAAAAAAAATATTAAGAGGATGTCATCATCAGCATCATTATTATTATTAGAGAAGTTTTAGATAAGTTCATAGAAAAATTCAGGGGATATCACAGTTTTCGCGTATCCCTACCCCAACCCATGTTTGGTCTCCCCCATTATCGATAACCGCCCAACAGAGTGGGATATAGTTGATAAACCTACATGACACGTCATCATTGCCCCAAGTCCACTGTGTACATTAGGGTTCCATCTTGGGGTTGTAGGTTCTATGGGTTTGGACATATGTACTGTCAGGCATCCCTCACAGTGGTACCCTACAGAATCCTTTGACTGCTATGAAAACCTTCTGCTCTATTCATCCCTCACCCCTGTGACCTCTGACAGCCACTGACCTCTCTTGTGTCTTCATAGTTTTGCCTTTTCCAGGATGTCCTATAGTTGGAATCATCCAGAATGTAGCTTTTCTATCCCGACTTCTAACACCATAGATGAATTTTGCCTGTTTTTGAACTTCATTTGGTTGGAATCCTAGAGTACATGCTCTTTCCTGTCTAGCTTCTTCTGCTTGTTTTTAAGGTGTGTGTTTTTTTTTTTTTTAAGAATAAAAATTTTTTAAAGATTTTATTTGAGAGAGAATGAGAGACAGAGAGCATGAGGGGAGAGGGCCAGAGGGAGAAGGAGAATCCCTGTTGAGGAGAGAGCCTGATGTGGGACTTGATCCTGGGACTCCAGGATCATGACCCGAGCTGAAGGCAGTCCCTTAATCAACTGAGCCACTCAGGTGTCCCTAAGATTTAAAAAATTTTTCAAAGTAATCTCTGTACCCAATGTGGGGCTTGAACTCCCAACCATGAGATCAAGAGTCTCAAGCTCCACCAAACCATCCAGACGTTCATTTTTGTGTTTTTGAAACTCACCCGAGTTATAACACATTCTCTTGGTTCACTGCTGTATCCTATTGTATCGCGTGATTACACTGTAATGTTTTGTGTTCTGCCATTTCTGGGTGTTTTGATAGCTTCCAGTTTAGGGCTGTTGAAATCGTATTGCCATGAACCTCCTTCTATACATTTTCTGATGAGCACAAGTGTGCGTTTCTGTTGGATACGTATGCAGGAGCGGAATTGTAAGGCGGTTGAGTATACACAAGACCTTGCTGAGATGCATGTACTGCGAATGGCCATATCCTCCTCCAGAAAGCTGGTAATTGCCCCTGGTGGTTATCAGCCTCTCCAAGGGTCGGTTTCTACATCTGTAATGGGGTACAGTCCTATCCCAGGGTGTCATGGGGAAGAGATGAGCTACAGTGTGGAGATGGACGTCCCGCCCTTAGCAAAGCCTCAGTACCAGTTGGCAGTCATAAGGAGTATTTTCTCAGCAACAATAGCTTCTAGGGAGGCTGGAGAATTCTGAGCTGCAGATTCTTGAATCAATACAACCTGAGCCTGAGACCAAAAAAAACAGTGGTTGGCTGGCTCAGTCAGTAGAGCACAAGACTCTTGACCTTGGGGTTGTAAGTTTGAGCCTCATGCTGGGTGTAGAGATGACTTTAAAAATTCTTTAAAAGGGACGCCTGGGTGGCTCAGTTGTTAAATGTATGCCTTTAGCTCAGGTCATGATTCCAGGGTCCTGGGATAGAGTCCCATATTGGGCTCCTTGCTCAGCAGGGAGGCTGCTTCTCCCTCTGCCTGCCACTCCCCCTGGTTGTGCACTCGCTTGCTCTCTCTCTCTGGCAAATAAATAAAATCTTTTTTGAAAAATTCATGGAGCACCTGGGTGGCTCAGTGGGTTAAAGTCTCTGCCTTTGGCTCAGGTCATGATCCCGGGGTCCTGGGATCAAGGCCTGCATCAGGCTCTCTGCTCAGTGGGGAGCCTGCTTTCTCCTCTCTCTCTGCCTGCCTCTACGCCTACTTGTGATCTCTGCCTGTCAAATAAATAAATAAAATCTTTAAAAATAAAATAAAATAATTCTTTAAAAAAATCCCAACAAGAATTGAGATGACCAGCTGGTCCCAAAAATTAGCTGCCTCTGTAATAAGAGGAGAAAAGGTGTTTAAGGCTGGGGAAGCACTGGAAAGAAGGAAGAGGGGGCTGGCTGTTCATCAGCCCAGCCCCTGTCGGGAAGGCTCTGCCTGAACTGTACGTAGTCCCCAGGAATCAGATGTAAAGCCTTGCATGCCTAAATATGTGGGCAGACAGGAGATACTGAGCAGCAGGTGAGGGCAGGCTTGGGAGATGGATCCCAGCTCCACTGATGCTCGGTTGTGCAGTCAAAAGTACTCTAAGCTGTAGGGCTCAGATTATGAGACAGAGAGAAAGGTATCTCTTCCCCTACAGGGTTGTGCTGGGGCTGTAGGGACAAGACGCAGGTCAGTGTTTCATACTGTGCATCTCATAAGCCCTGTGTGCACGGAACCATTACGAGTCTTGGAACGTACTAGGGCCCGTCTCATCTGTGGAAGAAACATGGCCCACTGGTCTTGACAGGGTCCTTAAGAAAAATTCCGGTATGTAGGTTTTCTAGAACGATTGAGATCATACATCACGTACAGCGTAATTATGCAGATCCTACTTTTTTTCCTTCCATATCCCTCACTGCACCAGATTCTCCTTCTGTGTCTCCCTGTGCGTCTCCCGAATCACCCAGCACCAGCCTGAGCCACTTTCCCCTTCCATACTCCTCTGTCTCGCCATATGGGACTGACCCTCTGAAGCCGTTGCTCAGCTAGGAAGACGCCTGTCTTCAGGAGTGGGACGGGAGGAAGTCAGAAGAATGGATGGGATCCCTTTAGCAGGCTGGGGAAGGGGAGAATGACCTGGTACGCATGTGTGTTGTCCTGGGGGCTGCTGTTAGTAGCCCAAGTTGTATGGCCAAGGGGATCAGAACAAATAACCCCCAGAGGTGCCTTGCCAGGAAGAATGGGAAACCCTTTGTAGGGTTCTTCATCTGGTGCTGCTCCGTATTGGCCGGGTGGGGAAGGCGGGAGAATGATGGAACGGGAAGGTGGGATGAGGCGGGAGAATGTCACCAGCCTCCTGCTGGTGGCTTCCAAGTTCGGGGTCACTGATGTCTTCCTGTCTTTCTCTCCCCCCTCCTTCTCCCCCTCTCCTTCCCCTCCCCTGCTTCTCAGTCTCCTCAGACCAGATCGAGCAGCTGCACCGGAGGTTCAAGCAGCTCAGCGGAGACCAGCCCACCATTCGGTAAGGTCTGCGGTTGGGTTCGGGCGTTGGGCATGTCCACGGCCCTTGACAATTTCTCTTTCCAGCTCTTTCTTTCTCTGAGTGTGCAGTGACTCTAAGAAGAGCCCCTGGGTTACCCCATTTCCTGTAGCAAGCCCGAAGTTGTTGTGATTCTTTTGGTCCCTTCTAGATGAGATGTTCTAGAGCCAATCTAGAGCCACACGTGTTTCTCTCGGCATCAGGAATGTCTAACTAGAGTGAAGACAGTGGCCAGTTAGCCACGCCTGCCTTACCCTCACTTCCCCAAACGGGACGTGCTTCTGGCCTCTGTTCTTAGAATCCCAGGTCCATGTTGAAGGTCTGTTGAATGTCTCTGGACTCTGCTTCTTCTCAGTGGTCCATTCCGGCCTCAGGGAAGATGGTCGGAGCAGCCTCTGGTTTCTATCAAGGAAACTGGCATCCTACATTGTGTTTTTAATGCTAATCTTGTAGAAGCTATGTAGGTTTAAGGGGAATGCCTTAATCTGTATTCCGTCTCCTAGAAGAGTGTGTTCAGTCTTAGATACTGGTTGAGTGATATGGAACTAGGTTAGTGAGACGTCCCAGTTAGCGTGTTGGGTCATCACAGAGTTGGCCAAGAAGCTTGGAGCTAGACTGTAGCAAGCAGAGTTTCCAATGCAAAGTAAACAGCGTGCTACTACAAACTTTCTAACAGATGTAGTTTCCTAAAATAAATATTCAAGGTCTGAAGGTTACAGTCTTCGAAGTCTTCGAAACAAACATTTGAATAATCCAGGGGAAGCTTCCTCTGTCTTAGTGAACAGACTTAATCTTCACCTTAGTTTTATGGAAACTGACAGATGAAATAGCCACTTTCCCTTGTCTGTCTAAACAAAAGCATGTTAATCCCATGCTTTGTATTTTCAAAGCCTCCATTCCCAGAGCTCAGAGTCTCGTGGTTCCTGTGGCCTCCTGTCTCAATGTGATTATATCCAAGGCAGAATGAGAGCCCGTTAGAAGTGACATCTTTAATTCCATCCAGGATACCTGCTAAGTAAGCCCAGTAAAGAAGGGAGAGGAGCCCAGCAGAAAGCCACCTGGCTTCTCATTGGCTCTGAGAGTGTTACATGTCTGAGTCTGAGCCAATCACCACGGCTGGGGCTAGAGATGCAAATTGGCCATCCTTCCCCGCCCCCAAGCTGTGAGGGAGTGGAACTGGGTCCTCAGCCGGGGGCAGGGGAGAGTGGGGGGGGGGGTTCCCAGGGCAAGGTGAGCTGAGGAGCAGGTGCAGGGTGGGAACACCGGGGAGTCTAAGGGAAGTGGCAAGGGGACCACTGCCCCTCCTTGCATCAGAAGTTTCTGGGCCTGTGCTCTGTGCCAGGTGCTCCTACCTGTGCTGGTGAATGCAGCTTACGGTGCGTGATATGTGAAAGTGGGGTCCCGTTTCTCAAGATAATTTTCCAGCAAGTGATGCTTCCAGCCCTCGACCAAGCTTCTGTGCTCAGGGGGCCTGTGGGTCTTGACTGTTGAGAGGCTTTAAGTTCAACTTCCGCATGTGTTTATAAGATTTTCAGACTTGGGGGAAGCAGAGGCGAAAATCCACACTTGGGAAACCGGTTGCACTGGCATCCTCTGGCAGGGGCTGTGTGAGTGGGAGTGAGTTGCTTTGTGTCTCTGAGCCCGTCTCCTCACCCGTAAAGCGAGCACGGTCCGGCAGGGTTTGGTCTGGGCCCTAAACGTGAACGGACGCCTGATGGAAGATTCCACTCTGAGCCCGTTCGTGGGCACTGGGCGGCCGGGCTGGCCTCCTCCCACCACTGCCGAGGCCTCACGGAGCCACGCTGAGGGGCCGACGGGCAGATGTCTGTTCCTGGGGCCGGAGTGGAGGTGGGGGGACAGGTGGTGTGTGAGGAGGTGGCTCCGATGCCCACGGAGGCCCCCCCCCCCGCCCGCCGTTGGAGGTTCTAGCATCCGAGCCCCGTGTGGCCCAGGGGCCCCTCCTGGGCTTTGCAAGGACACACCAAAACACGAACTGAATGTGCTGTGCACGCGCTCTTTCCCAGTGGGAGTGTGTGCGCAGGTGGTTTGGGAACCTTCCTCCCGCGGCTTGGCTTCGGCCAGTGTGTGGGGCCCGAGACTCTGCATTTCTACCCAGCACCTGTGCCACACGCCCCCTGAGCGCCTGGCCTGGGGCGTAGTGAGCGCCCGGCAGAGGAGGCCACGGCCTCCTGTCCCTGGGGCTCAGCTGTCCCAAGCCCGTAGCCTCCCTCCTCCGCCCTCTATCCCTCCGCCTCAGTCCAGGGTGGCCCTTCGGTCTTAGGCAGCCTTGATGATGCCCCCACCCCGTCAGCAACCTGTCAGGCTCCCCGGGCCCCTTCCGTCTTCCCTGTGGCTACACGCCGCGGTTTCTGCCTCCCTGTGGCACGGCGAGTGTGAGTGTGTGTGTGTGTGTGTGTGTGTGTGTGTGTGTTCCCCTGGGAACCGGGTAACCACGCAGGTTTGACTCACGGGTCTGGAGCGGAAGCCCAGACTCTGCATATCCAACAAGCACGCGTGGTCATGGACAGGTCAGCAACTCCCAGCACCCAGGAGGGTGTCCAGGAGCCCCTCTGGGTTGGGTGGGAGGAGACCGCACCCCCGCAGACCCGGGGGCCTGTGTTGCAGGTTCTTGTGGGCACACAAGCCATGGGCTCTGCCCACCCATCCTGCACACCCACCCCCAGGACCATCCTACACCATGCTTTTCCCACCTGGCCTCACGCAAGCCCTGACTGTGTCTGCCTGCCCCAGGGACCAGACCCTGCTCCCAGCCTCGGGGCTCCCTGGTGCCCTGAGGTCGTCTGTACTCTTTAGCTGGGGTTCACCAAGGTCTCCCGATGCTGGTTTTGACTTTGAGGAGGTCTCCTTGTGTACCTTGTCTCCTCCAAGATAACCCTCCTCCCCCCCTGCACTCCCACAGCCTCCTCCTGGGGTGCCCCTTCCCCCTGTTGACAGTGCAGAATCGTAACTGTGGCCATAACAGACAGTGGGCCCCATGAGGGGCAGGAAATGGGTCTTTGTCCCTGGCCCTGGTGGTGTGTCCTGGGCTGGTGACATACCAGAGGCACTGGGAGGACCACTACTGCTTGGTTGAATGAATGGAGGAGAGCAAAGTAATGAGGAAGAAAGGAGAGTTTCTTGCCAATGTTCTGTATGAGCCATGAAGTGTGGAATCCGTGAGACTTTTTGTTAACGCTGTGTCCTTCCATAGGGTGTGCAAATCCCCGGGGAAGACTTTATCCAGGGCCTGGTTCGTAGGCATGTTCGTGGATGTAAGCGGTTCTTAATTGAGCACGTTACTTTAGTCTTCTAAAGCCCGACCGGAAGTCATGGTAGGAACGCCTGTTCTCCCCATTTTACAGATGGGAAAGTCGGGCTCAGGTGCTGTGTCTGTTCCCGAGGCACACAGCTTCTACATAGAGGAGCTGGGATTTGAGCCCAGGGCTGACAGCCCTCTGTAAGGAAGCTGTGGGCATTGCTGTAACTTGAGAGTGGCCTCCTGGGGACCTCAGTCTCCCTGCTCTGCCCTCTGAGGACCCTCCACCCCTATCATACCAGGGTGGGTGTGTGTAATCTCCCATCACCGAAGTCCTAGTTTCAGTGTCTTCTAACCTCTGCTGGGAGGCTGGTGGTAGCTCCACACAGTGACCACCCAGCCCAGGGGGAAGGAGGTGATAGACCACAGTGTTTGAGGCAAACAGGCTTGCCTGAAGGGCCTCCTCTCAGAGCCACTTTGTTCTTAATCTGCCCTTTAGGACCTGGGGAGGGTGATAGGGCAGGTTTTCGGGTCTCCTAGGTATTCCTGCCCATCCTCCCAGGGAGGAAGGGATGAGCAGCCCTGGTCTGGGATCTGGTTCCCTGCAACTTCCCCACACTTCCAAGGGTTTCTCCAGTGACCCTGGGCTGAGCCTTCAACCTCTCTGATACCTGGGCACATCCAAGGAACTGTGGGCTCTGCTGGGGTTTCCGAGCAGGGAAGGGACCTTGGCTTCATTAGTGTCGAGCCTCGCGAAAGGCGTTGCCCGGGGTCCTCTGGGTGAGGCCCCCGGCACCACAGCCTGCAAGGGGTGTGCGAGGTAGCACTCTTTGCCCTGCCTTCTCAGAGAATGAGGTGCCCTGAGAGCCTTTTAGGATCTTGTGGGGCAGTAATTGGGTTGGGGGGAGGGGTGGACACCTCAGGTGCAAAAAGCCCCTTAAAAGTGACCACTTAAACCTGCAGGTTTAAAACATAGACTCCTAGTAAGTTTTATCAGTTGCATTAAAAAAGTAATGAAGAATTGAGTTTCTGGATTGCTGACTTTGATAAATTGTCTATAGCTTAAAAAACAAAAAATCCCACAGGGGAAGAAACGCCAGAAGGGATTTAGTTTTAACCCACCATCTCCTGCCCATGTCTGGTTGGTCCCTCGTCCTTCTGAAAATGATCTGAGGGTGTCCAGGCACGGCTTCACTCCGAGGCACGGGAGCTGCTGTCGAGGAACCCCGGTGTGTGTGTGCCCAGCACCTGATTAAAAAAAGAAAACCAATAAAGCTGCATTCTTTTTCTTTAAGGGCTCCCCCTAACTTGTCTATGTTTCAGGACCCCCCAGACCCAAGTCCTCTGTGACCACCAAAAAGTGGGCTCTGAGTCCTCTTGGAGAAATGCTTGAATAGAAAACGGTCATTAGACAAACTTACCAGGTACTGACGCTGTGCAGACCTCTGTCCCCCCCAGAGCCTTTCTTCCGGCAGGGAAGCTCTGCCCCTAAGTGACCCCACAAACAGATACGTGGAAATTTCCAATCATGAGGAAAATGCAGTAATTGCCTCTTGGCCCCGTGTCTTCTCTTTAGTTGGGGCCAGTCACGTGGCAAGTGCCTTAAACAGCAAATGTAACTTCCCGAGCACACCGTGGCCAGCTCACCACCCCCCAGAAATAGATGCCGTGGAATCCCTTCAGGGTGATGCAGGCTGGGAGGAGGTCTGATTAGATCGAGCCACATTACAGAAATATTTTTAGATTCATCAGCCGCCCATCACGGAGTGAGTCCTGGAGTAAACAGAGTCGCGCATGTATGAGGTGGAGAGGAAGGGCGCAGGGTTCTGTGCTTATGGACACCAAAGCGCCGAGCGGCATTTTTCTTTTTTTTTTTTTTTTTTTTAAAGATTTTATTTATTTATTTATTTGACAGAGAGAGAGAGAGAGATCACAAGTAGGCAGAGAGGCAGGCAGAGAGAGAAGCAGGCTCCCCACTGAGCAAGGAGCCCGATGCGGGGCTCGATCCCAGGACCCTGAGATCAGGGCCTGAGCTGAAGGCAGAGGCTTTAACTCACTGAGCCACCCAGGCACCCCGGCATTTTTCATTTATCATTTGAGAGAGAGCGAGCGAGCCAGCAAGCACCAGCGGGGGCGAGAAGGAGAGGGAGAAGCAGGCTCCTGTGCTGAGCCCAGAACCTGATGTTCAAGGTCGGCTCCCAGTCAAGCACGTGCATGGGAGCCCCGGCTGCCGTTAGTGAGGGCCAATACGTGCACGCACGGGGCTGTGCGCCCACTTGCCCGGTCCCACGGGTCTCAGGAACCCCGTGAAGTTCCCCCCATTATCCCGTCTTCCAGATTAAGAAACTGAGGCTGAAGAGGACAGGGTCATAGCAGAGCTGGAGCCCCCAAATAGCTATTTTCTTCACTGTCTCGGATTTATCTTCGGGTGGGTTTACCTAGGGAGGGTCGTCCCCGCTTTGAAGACAAGTCAGAGCCCACAGTGATCATATTGCTTTTCTCTACAGTATGGCCTTTTTTTTTTTTTTTAAAGATTTTATTTATTTATTTGACAGAGATTACAAGTAGGCAGAGAGGCAGGGAGAGAGAGGAGGAAGCAGGCTCTCTGAAGAGCAGAGAGCCCGATGTGGGGCTCGATCCCAGGACCCTGGGATCATGACCTGAGCCGAAAGCAGAGGCTTTAAGCCACTGAGCCACCCAGGTGCCCCCAGTACGGCCTTTTAATTGCCGTCACATAGCTAAAAATGTCTTTTTTTTTTTTTTTTAAAGTCCTCCCTACAGTGATGAGTTGAGGTTCTGCCTACGTCATCAGGCTGTTTTGCTGTCAGTGTGTTAATGAACTCCGAGTGCTGAGGAGTATGAGAGCCTCAGCCAGCTCGGGTGCACATTCATGTGATAAAACCCATAGAACTCCCCGGGTCACGTGGGAACTCCCCGGGCAACAGTGGGCGGGAGAGCCGTTCCTCCCATCCACACAGGTGACAGGGAGAGCCAGGCAGGAGTCCCTTGGGTGTGAAGGGTGTTGAGATGTCCCCAAAGCAGGACGGGGCTTTCTAAAGGGTCTTGACTAATTCACAGGCACCCGAACCTACGGCTTTTACAGAGACCTTTTCCCCGGGAGGTTTAACCCTGACTCGGCCCTTGCTTACAGAGGCAGGTGGTCGGGCCTTCCGCGGCTGGTTCTGGCGCCCCAGATGCTGGAGTGAATGACCCATGTGCTCCCTCCCCCTCTCCTGGGGGCTTCTGCTGTGGGGGAGGGGTGGGGCCCACGTGTGGGGCGCATGGAGAGAGGAGGGAGGGAGGGTCGGAGAGGTGAGTAGCCGGCAAGTGAGTTCATCACGTCTGAGCTATGGAAAGACACGAAGGGTGTGTGGTCTCTTGGGACTGTGGTGGGGAGAGGAAGCTTGGGGTAGGTGGCCACGTCTGGGCGGGGCTGGAGCAGAAGGGAAAGGGGGAGCCGTGCGTGATGAGGGAAGGGGCGCTCTAGGCAGAAGCATCGGCAGGCCCTGGTGGGATGTGCTGCTTCCCCACCTCCCTCCTGGCCCCTCAGCGCCGCCTCTGTCCGCTCCAGCCTTGTGAATGTTCCTGCCGTTCTGGCCCTAGAGCTCTGGAACACACGCACTGTTCCTCAAAGGGTTTCTGGTGGCCTTTGGGGCTGGAGAATCTGTGTTTGTGAGTGTGTAGGGGGTGTCCTGTGTACTGTGGCGTGCAGAGCACTCCTTGGGGCCCTGCCCGCCAGATGCCAGTAACACCCCTCCCCTGGGATGACACCAGAAATGGCCCCTGGACATGGCCAGGTGTTCCCTGGGGGTTAAGCACTCGCCACCCTCTGGTCTCTGCTCAAGCGTCACCTTCACCAGGAGGCCTTTCTTGATCACCCCCCTGAGACCTTGTCCAGTTCCCCGGGTCTCCATCCTGTCCTTGCCTGGTTTGCTTGCAAAGCATCCGCTGCTGCCCGAGCCCCTCTGTTTTCCCTCTGTCTTCTTTCTCCTGCTGGAATCCCTGGAGGGATCGGGTCTGTCCTGTTCACCACTGAAGCCAGCACCTAGAGCAGCATCTGGCCCGTGGAAGGTGCTGGAATCCTTGTTGCTTCCCCTGTGATGAGGACATGGCAGGTGTCGGGAGGGCAGCTGGGTCCGGGCCTGGAGCAGAGAAAGCACGTGGCAGGGAGGAATGACGTTGGCGATGCCACCCCCAGCTTTCGGAAGAGGGACTTGCCCAATGGCAAGGGGCCCAGGGCTTTTTCTGCCAGAGCTTTTGTGCAAAGGCACGTGGATGGGAGACACAAATGCCTGGTGCATTTAGGGACTTTTCTTAAACCTTAACCATCACACGAGTTCCCTGGGATCACATTCAAGTGCCGGTTTTGACTCGGGGCCAGCTAAGGCTCTGTTTCTCACAAACTGTGAGTGATGCTGATGCCGCCGGTCCGGGGACCACATTCTGAGTT
Source organism: Mellivora capensis (assembly GCA_004024625.1). Lineage (NCBI taxonomy): Eukaryota > Metazoa > Chordata > Mammalia > Carnivora > Mustelidae > Mellivora > Mellivora capensis. The sequence continues at coordinate 93,704 of PISX010001883.1, read as the reverse complement.
TGCCTAGCATTGTCTGGGGAGACCCACGCACCATCTGTGAGGCTTGGCCCCTTGTGCGGGAGTCCCATGGGGGCCAGTTTCCCAGTAAGTAGCATCTTGTGGCCCTCATGTGGAGAATGTCACCTGCTAAATGGCGGGCCGGGGAAAGGGGGCCCAGGAGAGTCGGGCAGGCAGCCCCGGAGTGAAGACCCCTCTTGGGTGGACCACGGAACCTCGGGGGCCCTGCTGTGGCCTCAGCTATTGGGCTACTCCCTGCTGGTGGCAGAGGTCGGCAGAGCCTGCAGAGCCTGCAGAGCCTGCAGAGAGAGCTTTGCGGTTGAGCTGGTGCTCGGAGCCGCCGGAAGCCAGCCCACACCACGGCTTGAGGAAGGGCCCCTCGTTGGTGGTTTCTTAGTCTTTCCTTCCCTTGTGGGCTGGATGCTCTCTTTGTGGGTCTCAGATGGGACCTCTAGAGGCTGCGGCGGGGGGAGGGGAGCAGATCCCCAACCAAGATTTCAGTCCTTCTCTCTCTCTCAAGTAAAAACCTGCAACCCGGAGGAAGTAGCAAGGGTCAGGAAGTATATGGGGCTGTTAGAGCACCATTCAAACTCCCCTCCTGGCTGCGGGACCGTGACCTCCTCACTTCACCTCCCTGGACCTCAGTTTCTTGCCTGTCAAAGGGGCAGTATGGGGGTGTGGGGGCGGATTAAGCATGGCAGTGTTTGCAGAGCACTTAGCAGCCAGTGGATGCTGGTGGGGGAGTCTTTAAACCACGGGGCTCAACCCCCCAGGAGGAGGTGTGCAAGTTGTGTGCCCCTGGGGCCTCTGTAGGGGACCCCTCTCCGCTGGCCACTGCGGCAGCATTGCCCCTGCCCCCCCATCCCCCAGCGTCAGCTCCGGCCCCAGAGCCCTGGGCTCACGGGGAGCAGAGTCCTTTCCCATGGTGGCAGCCTGGGCCTGGACACGTGCTGCTGAGCCGGTTCTACCAGCCCAGTGGGCGCTGGGGGCGGGTGGGGAGGAAGGAGAATAAGATCGAAACCAGCATTTATGGGGCATTAAACCATGGTCAGCCTTTCCCAGGCTCTGGGCTCCAGGCCTGCAGTCGACTTGTTGAAAAGGGAAGTTGGCAAGTATCCGGGAGGGTCCCCAAGGACCAGACAGCCAGACCTAAGTCTTCCTAGCATCTGCTTCCCCGGGATACTGCGCGCTGTCTGTCCGTCAGTATCCTTCTTAGCAATAAGAAGGTTCTTTACCTCTGCGTCAGTTTCCCTGTCTTTAACAATGGGATAAGCGTCTGCCTTATAGGAGAAGAATGTAAAGCTCTTAGAGTGGCACCTGTCACCTTGGAGTGCACAGAAGGTCAGCTGCTATATTATTATTGTCCTAATTTTATTTTAAAAGATTTATTTCAGAGAGAGAGTGCACGTGCGTACATGCATGCGAGCAGGGGGAGGGGCAGAGGCAGACAGACCCATAGAGGCAGACAGACCTGAGCCCATACCAGGCGGCAGCAGCCTAACCTGAGCCACCCAGGCACCCCGATTGTCCTAATTTTAAAATGACGAACTCACCGTGTGTCAGGCAGTGTGCTAAGCTCTGTATGGGTAGTTATTGGATTTCTTAATTTCATCAACCCCGTGACACTATCCAGACATTCCCATGACCCCCATTTTACGGCTGAGGAAACTGAGGCTTGCCCAAGGGCACATGCCTGGTCAGGAGCAGATCCTGAACCGGCCCCGGGTGTGCTTGATTTCACCGCCCCTCTGCTGTGGGCCGTGCTGGGTGTGCGCTCCCTGAATTCTCAGATGAGGAAACTGAGGCATGGGGTGTCTGTCAGGTGCCTGTGTGAGGAAGCTGAGGTCTGAGTGTGGGTCCAGCGGGCATCTGAGGACTGAGAAGCAAGGACAGTTGGGCTTTAGAGACACCTGCAGAGACCTGCCGGAGGCTGTGATGTCCAGACCCGGGACATTGTGCCCCCAGCCGGATTCCTAGCATCTGCCTCACCTCCGCCCCTGACGGTGTGAGGTCAGGCCTCTTCTTGTTAATTTTCTTCTGCAGACACGTGGTCAGGCTCTGCGTGGTCCTCCCTCCCACCACCATCAGCCCCAGGGAGCTTCTGGCCCTCTGTGGGATTTCATAGGGGCTGGAGAGGGCTGCTGGTGCGTCCCTTCTTGCTCCCTTTCCAAGCCCAGGGCCCGTGTTTCTCCCAGCCCCCTAGAACTTGCAGCTTCCCCGTTGCTGGCTCTTTCCTTCCGGGGAAATTAACCAGACCCATTTCCACATCCCAGGCGTGTCCCCAAATAGGATGCTTCCGGCAGCTCTGGGGGATCGTTCCTCTGACAGCCCGTTCCCAAGCTCAGCAAAGTGCAGCCGGGGTTTGGTGCTCTCCAAGAATCCAAGGGCAAGTCCTGGGAGCTGCTGAGAGGTCTGGACACCTCGGCAGGGGGACTGAGCCGGGCATTAGCCAGATGCTCAGGACAGAGTGGATGAGGAGCCCAGCCCTGTCCACACTCACCGCGCCTTCCTCTCTGCTGCTCACTCTGCCCACGGCTCTCTGAGCACCTGAGCCGCCCCCAGCGGCACGAGGCACTGAGCATGTGGCGTGTGAAAGCTTCTGTCTATGGCATCTGTGTGCCCACTTCGCAGATAGGAAACCGAGCCCAAGGCCAGATTAGCGGTTGGCCTGGACTCCTAACCAATGAAAGCCAGAGTGGGGTTGAGGGGGCTCAGCCACAAAGCTGCTGGCCGCTTCTTTTCCCTTCGCCCAGAATTCTCTCTCGCTCTCCACGTGGCTTCTCTGACCTGACCTGTCCCGGTGCGGGGGTCTCTGGGCATTCATTCCATCTCTGGTCTCCCGTGGGGGGCCTCCGGCTCTGCTACTGGGGAGGGCAGCACACCCAGAGAAAGGTATCAGCTCCCAGAGAGGGGACCGTACAGCCTGCACACACCCCTGACCGCCACCCAGGTCAAAGGCAGGGCGCTGTCGGCCTCAGAGCCGCCTCCTGCCCCTCCCTGCTCTCCCCCCTCCCGCCACCCCCAAGGCAGTTGACGTCTCTCCTGATTTCGGGCCGCATACGTTAGTGCTGGTCCCTTGTGTTCTTTATATGAAGAGGGTCATAGTGCAGTGCTTCTTTGCTTTTGGTTTTTCAACCTCTCTTGGGGAAATTTTTTAGATGCCTTATTGAGCTATAAGGCACATATTCTACAGTTTACCTGTTGGAGGTACGCAGCCAGTTTGAGGACATTTCCATCACTCCCTCTGCCCTCCCTGCCACGGAAGCCTGTACTGATCAGCCACCACCCCTGCTCGCCCCCCCACCCCTGGCAGCCAGCGGTCTGCCTTCTGCCTCTGGATCTGTCTTGGGTGGGCTGATTCTGGTCATCGCAGATAAAGGGATCCTCTGGGATGTGGTCGTTTGTGTCCGGCACTTTCTGCTCGGCCCCGTGCCTTCAAGGTGGTCTGCATGGCAGTTTGCCTCGACACTGCGATCCTTCTTGTGACCAAATAGTACTCTGTCATCCCAGGCAGCTGTTCTGAGCGTGCCCCCTTCTTCAGCCCTGGGATCTGAGGAATCCGGAACGTGGTGTCCCCAGACGCTGGCTCCTGAGTTTGGCCGGGCGTCCCCTGAGCCAGCCCTGCCGGGAGCCCTGGGGGTGGGGACAGGAAGCAGCGTGGGGGTGGCAGTGGGGTCACGGAGGCATCTGGGCGCCCGAGCCAGGCTCCCCTTTCCCCTCTGGTCCTCAGCCTCCCCGTCTGTAAGGTGGAGACAAGACAGGTCAGCCATGTGCTTCTAGAAGCTTCCAGCTCCGTGTTTGAGTCTCTGTGTACGTGACATCTCCTTGTTCCCACCAGGCGTGGGTTTGAGTGTTGAGCCCCAGCTCTGTTGTTGATCCCAGCCCTGGACACTCTCAGCTTAAGTAGCTGATCTCCCACCTCCCACGCCTGGGCTTGCCTCTTAGCTCCCCGGGGTCACCAGCCTGGGCCTTGGGCCCCTTCCAAGGCCACTGCCCCTTGAAGTCCATGGAATAGAAGAAGAAGGGGAGTAGGAGGCAGATTCTGAGAACAAAGGATGGCTTTTTGTGGGCAGGTCGGGCAGAAGGACCTTCGCTGCCTCCTTCCCTGCAGACCCACAGCCTGTCCCCCACCCAGTGACCCCTTTGCCCAGCGACGGTGCTGTTGGGTTTGAAATTCATCCTCTTCTGCCCCAAGCCAGCATCTTTTTTTTCTAAACAGCTTTCCTGAAATAGGGTTCACATACCATACAACTCGCCCTTAAAATGTACAATTCCATGGCTTTTAGTATCCTCGCAGCTGTGTGTCCAACCCCACGATTTCTGAATCTTTTGATCATCCCCTAGAGAACCTGTACACTTAGCGGTCCCTGCCCATCGTTCCCACCCCCCGGTCCCTGGCCACCACCGCTCTCTGTTCCATCTCTGCGGACCCAACTCTTCGAGACTTTGTGTGTGAACAGGGTCCCACACTGTGTAGTCTTGGTGCCTGGCTGCTTTCGCTCGGCTCCTGTGATGTGTTCAAGACCCAGCTGCGTTGCCGCACGGACCCCGCGTCCTTCCTTTTCATGGCTGAATAATACTCCGTTGTCTCGATGGACCGCGATTTACTTACTTCTCGGGTGATAGACCCTTGGGGGGTTTGCAGTGTGTGGCCGCTACGAGTAATGCTTCTTGCCGACCATGGATGTGTTCGGAGGTGGATGCGTGGTGTGGAAGGGCTGGCTCCTGGCTGACGCTCCAGTCCACCCGCCGAGGTGTTGCCAGGGCCGAGGTCTTGCCCCAGACCAGCAGTCTGCTGCCCCGACTCCAGACCGGCTGAAGCAGGCTCTCCTCACTGGGGGTCTGTGATGGGCCTCGGGGGGGGGTGTCTCTGAGCCCCCAGAAGGGGGTGTACATCTTGTGTCTCTGCATTTTCTGGGGGGTGAAGGTCCGGGACACAGAGCATCTGAGAGCTTTCAGATCCTCCCAGCTCCCAGCGGTCAGAGGAGAGAGCAGGGGGCCGATCAGTGCTGTGTGTTCCAGGCCTGTCTCTGGACTGTTCTTATGGGACCTGCTCAGGATTGAGAAATACAGCCTGTAAGGGCTAACACACCACATGAACTTGGCTTTTTTCCTCCTCTTTCCCCGGTGCTCCTCCTTCCTGGGACCCAGCAAGGAGAACTTCAACAATGTCCCTGACCTGGAGCTCAACCCAATCCGATCCAAAATCGTCCGTGCCTTCTTCGACAACAGGTGCGTCTTTGTCCCTGAACCGGCCCGATGGCAGGTGACTTTGGCCTCGAGAGAGCGTTTCACCCTTGCACCTTCTTACAGCCCTGGAAGCCAACACAGAGAAGAGGGGGCAGCGGTGAGTAGGAGTTAGAGGCACAGCTCGGGCTCAGACAGCTCCGGCGCTGGATTCATGGCTGGTTGACTCTGGGCAGCTCACTCAGTCCCTTAGGCCTATTCAGCAGTTAGCTGCAGCCGCATAACAAATTATCCCAATACTTAGCGGTTCCAAACAAATCCTTCTTATCTCACTGGTCCTGCACATCAGAGATCCAGGTGCAGACTAGCCAGGTTCTTGGGTTCAGGGGCAGCTGGGGCCTCTGTCATCTGAAGGCTAGACCGGGACAGGCTCTTTTTCCAAGCGAGGGCTGTCCCCCAGGTCTGCTCACATATGGCAGCTGCTGGCCTCCCCCAGAGTGGCGTCCACGTGAGAGAGAGGAGGGGAGCTTGAACCCCTGAGCTGGAAGACCCCATTTTTTTTGTAACTTAATCTTGTGAGGGAAATCCCATGGTTTTCACTGTGCTCTCCTCATCAGAAGTGAGTCACTAGGTCAGCCCACAGGAAGAGAGGGGACTACACAGGTGCTGGGCGCAAGGAGGCTGGAATCACTGGGAGCTGTCTCGGAGGCTGCCTCAGTGTCCATATATGTAAAATGGAGGTCACAATAGCATCTGCCTCTAGGAGTTGCTGTGGGGGCTCTGAGACGATGTGCACTAAGGAGTTGGCTGTCATTCTGCTTGTCGCCCTGATGTGCAGAGAAACTGAGACATAGAGCAGTGGTGCAGTGTCCCAGAGCTGAGGCTCCGACCAGAGCTCATGCCCTCAGATGTCCAGCATTGTTGGAGCGGACTTGCGTGACTGCATGGAGACTCACTGTGTCTGAGGCTTTATCAAGAGTTGGGTGGCATACGCCCTCCCCAGCCTGCCGGGGCCCCAGGCCTGACCTCTTATGTCTACATAGATGGCCGAGAAACCGGGAGAACTGGCGGAAAGAGGAAGGAAGGGAACAGGCGTGTTGTGGCCAGAAGATGGGTGGTGACTTCCCAGGCCGGTTTCAAGTTTGTGAGCCTGAGCCACTGGGCTCTGGTTCTGCTAAGGCTTTGTGGCCTGAAGCAAGGTGCTCAGTCTCCCTGAGCCTCCCCTGGTCATGGGTGGAGGGGGGTAGGTGGCCTCAGCTTCCCTGAAAGATGCAAAGGCCTTTCTGCAGGGCAAGGCCAGAGAGACTAAGTGTTAACAAGGCAAAGCTGAGAGAGAAGGTGTTCTGGGAGGACCGAACTGCATGTGCAAAGGTCCTGTGGCCCAAGAAAGTGGAGTGAGTGTGTGTGGCAGAAAGGAGGTCTGGCCGGAGCACAGAGAGGCCGTGCGAAATGAGAGGTGTGGGGAGGGCAGAGCTGCAGTGTGTGCAGCCCCCTGACCAGTAAGAGGGGTCTTGACCTTAATCTGGGAGCAGCAGTGGGGGGGCTCTGACTTGTTTAAGGCAGGGTGGGGATCGCATACTCTGGCTGCCGGTGAGCTGTGGGCGACAGAGGCCCAGGAGGAGGGGTCGTGTGGTCCCCAGGCTGGAGGCAGGGCTGCTGAGTGGAGGTAGAGTGCAGTGGGTAGCTTTGTGACACCTGCGAGGGAAGAAGAGGGGACAGAGGGAAGGCTGGGTCTGGGGTTGGAGGTGAGCATCCCGTGTCAGAGGAGTCTTCACAGACGATTGTCACCTTTGCCAGAGGGATGGCACACGGTCCTTGGTGAAGAGGAGGTTGGAATCTCCTTTTTGGTCCTGGTTCTGTCTGAAGTATCTGGGGAGGAGGCCTGGGGTCTGGAGGCAGCGCCAGGGGTGGGGAGGGGTTGACAGGTGGTGATGGGCGCCACACTGGGAGAGGCCCCCCCCCCCAACATGGAGTTGACACGGCTGTTGGGGTCTGGACTTGAAGGTCTCACAGAGCGACCAGAGCCCAGGAGTGCCGGCATGAGATGTGGGCCCACGCCTGCCAGTATGTGTCCGTGAGTATGTTTCCAAAAGGCTCTGTGCAGACCTGGCCCTTCGGGAACCTGGCGGATATTAGGGACTCAGCCTTCTGTGGGGCGGAGCTGGGGGGCTGGTGGCTCCCGTAGCATGAGGTGCGCGAGGGAGGGGCGAGGGCAGAGGCCTGCTCGTACCAGCTGCCTCCTGGGGCCTGCGGGGCTGGCTTGGGCCAGGGCCTAGCAGGCGAGTCCCCTGACCCTCCCCGGCGCCCTAGCAGGGAGTGTGTTCAGACTGGAGAGGGCGTGGAGGAGAATGTTCTGGATCCTGACTGGGGTGTGGGTTGCACAGGCGCACACTGTGCAAATGCAAAATCTGTGCCTTTGACTCTATGTAATTATTCCTTAAAACAAATCTGACCTTGGGTCGAGCTTGGCTTTCATCCATCACCCCTGGGAATGGGGCGAGGCTCCAGGAGCCGTGTTGTTGGCTCGCGGGGTGGCCTTCAGGTATGTGCTGGGCTGCTGCCCGTGAATGGTGGCCTCTGCCCAGGGGACAGGGCATGGGCTTGGGGCTGGAGCTGTGGCCTCTGTCTGGCTAGGAGACAGGAAGGTAGGGCCCACGCAGGCAGCCACTGGACTTCAGGGCAGCCAGTCAGAGGTGGGAGAGACATCCCCCTTACTTGGAGGGTCTGAAGTTAGGACAGCCATCAGAGCGCTGGGGCAGGTGCGGTGCTCCCTGCAGGGAGGGAGAGGGAAGGGACATTCGTCGGTGGGGGAATGTTGAGTGTCCAGAAGGTGGACGTCTAACCAAACCTGTGGGGACCCCTGAGGAGTGGAGAGTGGCAGGAGGGGGTGCCTGGGGCTGGGCTGGGGTGGATGGTGAGACCAACACCCGCCTTCTGGGGCCCCCGGGGAGCAGGGGAGGGATTGGGACTTACTGACTGAGATTTGAAGCCTCTGGAGGGTTTGAAGCAGGGGAGAAATAGGGTCCAATTTGCGTTTTTGCAAAGCTCCCTCTGGTCCTGGGGATGGTGGCAGGTGGGTGAGTGGGGCAGGACCGTGGGAATCTGTGAAGAGGGGAAGATTGAGGAAGGGCTCCTGCAGCCTGGCCCTGGGGGCCTGTGGCTAAGAGCCTGTATACCCTTCTCCATCCTTCACTTTTTTTTTTTTTTTTTAAGATTTTATTTCTTTATTTGTGTGAAAGAGAACAAGTGCACAGGCAGGGGGAGCAGCCGGCAGAGGGAGAAGCAGGCTTCCCTCCGAGCAGGGAGCCCAAGGCGTGCTCAGTCCCAGAACCTGAGCCGAAAGTAGATATTTAACCGGCTAAGCCACCCACGCGTCCCCACATCCTTCACTTCCTGTCCTGGAAGTTCCGAGGGGGTGTGGGGAGGACTTTGGAGTGGGGTCCAGAGACAGGGTTTTCCTCTCCAGACAGACCAGGGTCAGCCTGGCTTCCCAAGACCCTTGTGGACAGAGGACTGTGGACAGAGGAGTCGTCTTGGAGGGCGGGGTGAGCCCTTCCCCACCTCCAAGGGCTCCGTTCCTTACAGGATCGTCAGAAAGTTCAGGATGAGAAAGATTGCTCTAAACTGGGCATCTTTGTGGGGCGCCTGAGTGGCTCAGTGGGTTAAAGCCTCTGCCTTCGGCTCGGGTCATGATCTCAGGGTCCTGGGATCGAGCCCTACATCAGGCTCTCTGCTCAGTGGGGAGCCTCCTTCCTCCTCTCTCTCTGCCTGCTGCTCTACCTACTTGTGATCTCTGTCTGTCAAATAAATAAATAAAATCTTTAAAAATAAAACAAATAAACTGGGCATCTTTGCACGAGGAATGAAAAGGGCCCCTCCCAGCACCTTCTGAAATGCACGTTGCTGGGACAACCTCGAGCCTGTCTTGACTTATTAAAAGATCTGAAGTTATCGGTAAACTTTGCACCTTGGCAGTAAACCGGTGACTCCGTGCTGCCGAGCCCATTGCTACCGGAGCTGCAAGCAGCCGAGAGCGAGCAGGAATCGGCCAGCTTTTTCCGTAAAAGGCCACAGAGTCAATATTTCAGGCTTCGTGGGCCACGCATGAAGCGTCTGTCGCACGGCTCAGCTCTGCGGTGGCCTGAAAACAGCCACAGACGCGGAGTAACTGGATGGGCGTGGCTGTGTGCCAATAAAACTTTATTTATAGACCTTGACATTTGCATTTCCTGTAATTTTTATGAAATTTTGCCACGGGAGGTTATTATTTGGGGTTCCCCCAATTTTGTCAACCATTTAAAAATCTGAAGCCCCTTCTTCATGCATGGACTGGACAAACATAGGTGGCGGGCAGGGCTGGCCCTGGACAGCACTTTGCCAGCTTCGGATCTGAAGGGAAGGGTCAGGAGAGGTGGCTCTGTGAGTTATTGAATTGCTCGGTGCCTTGGTTTCCCCACATGGGAGTGCCCACCCCTGTGCACCCCAGCCCTCACCAGCCCCCTTGTGCTGAGCTCTGGGAGGGCAGCACTGGGCTTGGGCCGGACCTCCGGGGACCACCCCCCACCCCCACCCCTGGTGCCCCTGCAAGCAGGTTGCTGGGAAACGGAATCCAAAGCTAAGAGGGCCATAGCGGGTGACGTGTGGGCCCAGAAGGGCCGGGTTCTCGGAGGTGCCGCAGGTGAAGGGACAGGGCCGAGGGTTCACACGCTGCCCCTGTTCCCTTCTCGGCTCCCGTAGGAACCTGCGTAAGGGGTCCAGCGGCATGGCCGACGAGATCAACTTCGAGGATTTCCTGACCATCATGTCCTACTTCCGGCCCATCGACATCACCATGGACGAGGAGCAGGTGCAGCTGTGCCGCAAAGAGAAGTTGAGATGTGCGTGCGCGTGGGGGCGGGCTGTGTCTCGCAGGTCCTGCCGCACCCCTGCAGCTGGCAGGAGGTTGGGGGAGGCGCGTGTGGAGGGGAGGGCCAGGGGATGCCCACCGGCGTCCTTTGGGCGCTCAGTCTCCGTTGACGACACCCACAGAGGCCTCCAGGGGGTGTTTCTCCCCCAGGTTGGGCCGTGGCGGCTGAGGCTCTCGGGGGACGTGCAAAGAGCCAGGCCCTTGGTTCAGACTGACCTGGGCCCTTCCGCCAAGCAGCTGTGTCACCCTGAACTGGGGCACGGGACACTGATGGTGAACACAACCGGGTTCTGAGGCTCGGGGAGCTCACCCAGGTGCTGAGGGTGCTGCCTGGTCCCTGGGCTCTGGAGCCTGCTTGGTTGTGATCGGGCTGGCCAGCAGCACGGGGGCCCGGGGTGGCCTGTGTCACGTGTCCCTTCCCCGTGTGGACTTTCCCAGGACTCCTGACATCCCGCTGCAGGCCACCCGAGGCTCAGCCCTGTTAGCGGAAACAAGTAAACATGGGGACTCGGCCGTATTTAGCTCTGGAATGCGTACGTGGAGGCTGGTGGGAACCGCCAGGGCTGGGGGCCCCCGAGGGCCCCCCCTCTGGTGCTCTGGACCAGTAGGGAAGCCCGGTGTTGGCCCAGTGTCCCACCTGAAGGCCAGGTCAGAGGTCGTGGGGGCCCCGGTTTCCCTTCCCTTAACAGGGCAGCCGTAGGCAAACCCATTAACGTCTCTGAGCTTGCAGAGTAGAGTCTGTGAAATGGGCTCAGGGCAGCCTCGCCTCATGGGGTCACACGCAGATGAGACGTGAAGGTGTTTGCTGCACGTTGCCCGGGGTGTCCAGTCGGTGCCAGATCAGTGCCAGCACAGGGCTTGGGGCACTGCGGGCTGAGCTGGTGGGGCTGAGGGGCGGCTCCCCCTCGGCTCCTGGCCTCTGCTGGGCTGCCGGATGCAGAGAGGAGCAAAGCAAGTGACACAACGTGGACTAATGAGAGGAGAGGAGGTTCTGGTGTCCCAGCCCGTGCCCAGGGGGTCCGGCTCAGAGCAGCCGGGGGATCGGCAGTGCAGCCCATGACCCGCTCACTGATGATAGCTGCCTGCTTGGGTCTTTGAGGAATGATGATTAAAAAAAAAAAAGATTTTATTTATTTGACAGAGACACAGCGAGAGAGGGAACACAAGCAGGGGGGAAGTGGGAGAGGAAAAAGCAGGTCTCCCACGGAGCAGGAAGCCCGACGCGGGGCTCGATCCCAGGACCCCGGGACCATGACATGAGGCAAAGGCAGAGGCCCAACGACTGAGCCACCCAGCACCCCCCACCAAATTTTTTTTTTTTTAAGATTTTATTTATTTATTTGACAGACAAAGATTACAGGTAGATAAGAGAGGCAGGCAGGGAGAGAGAGGAGGAAGCAGGCTTTCCGGGGAGCAGAGAGCCCGATGGCGGGGCTCGATCCCAGGACCCCGAGATCATGACCTGAGCCGAAAGCAGAGGCTTTAACCCACCCAGGCGCCCCCCCCCAATCTGATTTTTAAGTAATCTCTCTACACAATGTGGGGCTCAAACTTACCACCCCAAGAACAAGAGTCCCACGCTCTTCTGACCGAGCCAGCCAGCGCCCCAGGGAATGAGACTTAGAAATGACATCGATCTGTCTGTCCATCTGCTTGTGCTCAGCGTGTACAGGGATCTCCGGTCCTGACGCGCCAGCTCTGGGGCTCCCAGGGTCCAGGCAACACCTTGAAGCAGGTGCTGTTGTTTTTCCCATTTGACAGATGGGAACGCTGAGGCTCAGAGAAGTTAGGTCACTTGTCCAGGGTCACCCAGCAGGAAATAGGCAGTCTGGGCCCACAGTCTTTGCCCTTGATCCCTGCGGTGGCCATGTTGGGGTCGTTGTGGATGTCTTTTGCTCATTTTGGTGTATTTCCGAGCAGGAGGGCTGGGGAAGCAGGGGGACGTGGGCCGCCCCTCCCTGCTCGTCTGACCGAGCCCCCCTTTCTCTTCTCCCCTGCCGCCCCCAGTTCTGTTCCACATGTATGACTCGGACAGTGACGGCCGCATCACCCTGGAAGAGTATCGAAATGTAAAGTATGCTCCTTGGCCCACAGGCCAGGGCTCCTGGCCCCTCCCCGCCCCGCAACCCGGACGGAGCCCCGAGCTCATGTGTGTCTGCCTCGCCCGGCAGGTGGTGGAGGAGCTGCTCTCCGGGAACCCGCACATCGAGAAGGAGTCGGCCCGCTCCATCGCCGACGGGGCCATGATGGAGGCAGCCAGCGTGTGCGTGGGGCAGATGGTGAGCCGTGTCCCGGAACCCCCGAGCCCCGCTCCCCGACCAGCCTCGGCCCCGCCTTGCCCGGCTTGCTTCTGGAAGGCCCCGTGGGGAGACCCCCAGCCTGCGGCCATCAGCTCGTCAGACCATTGTTCTGTCTGTCGCTGGGAGGGGATTCCTGGCCTTGAGACGGACGGGGTCAGCAGGGGCTCCCCCTGGGGTCCTTCATCTGGGGCCCCAGCATGGAGCTGGGGGTGGGGATGTGTGTCAAGGAGACTCCGCCTCAGGGCTGGCGCCTGTGGAGGGGAGCCCCCCGCCAGCCCCCGAAGAGATGTGGGGGCCAGAGGCAGGTGTGGCCACGGAGGCGTCATGTGCTGCCGAGGGCTGGTGACAGGGCTGAGCATCGGGGACTCTGCAAGGGGCCTGGGGGCCCCTGGAGGCTTGTTGAGGTCGTGCTGGTGTCGAGACGGCTGGGGCGTTTCTCAGGACTGTGCTGGACTGGTTAGAGCAGGGTTGCTCCCCCTGGCGCTGGTGACACGTGGGGTGGGACAGCCGTGGGTGGGGGGACCGCCCTGCCCTGTTCAGCCACGTCCCTGGCCTCCACCCAGTCTGGTGGAGTCTGATGCCAGTCCCTCCCTCCCAGTTGTGACAACTAAGAACATCTGCAGACATGGCCAGTTGTCCCTGGTGGGGGGACGGGATCGTCGCCAGTGAAGGACCGTTAACTAGAGGGGCACCGACATAGATGGTCCGCAGGGCGACTGAGCGTGGCTACCGGCATATACACGTGCTGGGTGGTTGGGCACGTGGAGGCACCTGCTGCTATGCCCCAGGCAGGCCAGGCACCCCCGACGCTCCTGTCCCCGAGGGTGGCTGCTTGGCCTGTGCACACATCATTCCATAGATTTGTGGTCTCACGTTAGCCTGAGGACGTAAAGAACTTTCTGGAATTCAGGGGCAGCCCTCTTTACTATGCCTGGTGGACTCACTCTTAGGGGGCTGGGTGTAGCCCAGCTAGCCCCTGACACGGTGGCTTTGAGCCCCAGGGACCCCGAGGGCAGGCACCTGACCATCTCTGTGACTTTGTTCGCTGAGGGTTTTGGCTGGTCCCACGGAGGCTGTCCGCTCTTCACACCGGTGTGTTATGTGGCCCCAGACACCCCCCGGCCTGAGTGGAGGGGTGTCTTCCTGCCAGAGCCGGCTCTTTGTGCCCCAATCCCACCGTCGAGGGGCCTGCTCCCAGGGGCAGGGGCTGCGGTTGCTGTCCTGGGCTGCGTTTTCTCTGTCTGCTTCCCAGACCCGGGGTGGGCAGGCTTCTGGCTTCAGCGAAACCACCCCACTCAGCAAATTAACTGCGGCAGAGAGGGCTGGTGACCTCAGCGGGGTGTGCAGGGATCCCCTGCCGTGTCGTCAAGCCAAACTCCCATTTGATTTAATTACACTCTCCTCCTTTAAACGGCTCCCCGTCCCACTCCAGTTTCCATTGGTGACAGTTTTCTTAATTTGCCGTAGTAAACTCGCCCGGCAGCTGGCAGCTGCGGATCTGCATAAAATTCGCACAACTTCAGAAGCGGGGCATCTCTGAGCCCAGGCCTGCTCCCTGGGGGTGCATCCCAAGCGCCGTTCTTGATTTATGGGTCCTCTGGGTGCCCTTCAAATACTCTCCTGCAAACGTTGGCTGGTTACACGGATGAGCCGTGTGCGCTCATATCTGCATGCAGGGCCGGGACGGGCCACGCGGCTGGGTTGCACGCAGGTGGCCACCGGGGATGCTCAGCGGGCCTGCCCTCGCTGCCCACACTGGCCCCACTGCCCGCGCTGCCCTCCCTGGGCCGAAGCTCCGTCAGCTGTGTTCCTGGGCTTCCCGAGTCGGCCGTTGACTGGAGCCGTGCTGGCTTTCCAGAGGGCTTTTTCTGGAAGCTTCTGTGGCTTGGGGGCGTGGGGGGCTGCTAGGCTGGGGTCTCCACTGGGGAGGGGAAGCCCTCCCTCTGCCGGTGCCCTGCAGTCGGGGCTATGGAAACTTCTTTCTCATTAGCTCTCGACTGCTCTCTCTCCAGAGGCAACCCGGGTCCCCAGGGTCCCCACCTTTCCCCGTGCACCTGGGCAGGAAGAGCAGGGAGCCCCGGGGGGCAGGCCCCGGCATTTGAGAACTAGTTGCATTTATAAAATTGGGAAGTGCACATAGATACGTTTTCTGTGTGAAAAACAAGTGTTTGGAAACCACAAAGGGTGAGGAATCCGGTCAGGCTCTTGGAGCCTCCCAGCTGGACGGGGGGCCCGGCCTCATGCGCCTCAGTGGTCTTTGTAAAATGGGAGCAAGGACGGGACCCGCGTGGCAGGCACTCCGGGCGCCTGCTGTTTGCTTAGACATCAGGACGACGCCGGAGAGGTGTACGATCTCTCTGCCCTTCCCCTCCGGGGACCCGCCCTCGTGGGGTTTGTTTCCCAACATACACCGACGTGGACGTGTATATCTTTTATTTCTGATTTACACAATGGAATTGAACAGCCCGCTTCTTCTCTTCGCCGTGCTGACCTCCCCACCTCCACGGGCCGGACGGCGGCAGACGGTGTCCGGTTAGCAGTACGGGACCAGACCGGCCTGGGTTCACGGACCTGCCGCCATCTCTCTGCTTGGTTTTTCCCACTCTGTGTCTTGGAGCCTTTTCTGTACCCGCATGTAGAGCTCGACCCCGTCTTAGTGGCTGCTTAGTAGTCAACAGCACAGATGCCCAGGATTTATTTAGCTGAGGTCTCCTGAGGATGGACACGGATGGTGGCTGGGCGGTCCCTGTCACAAAGGGAGCTACAGGCAGGGGTGAGGTCTGGGGAGGCTTGGCTGTGCCAGAGCCTGAGATAGCAGAAGGGGCAGGAGCCCCACCTCTGGCCTCATGAGGTCCGTGTGTGCCCAGAGTGGGACAGACGCACATGGAGACTGGCACTGACCATGACTGGCTGGGGGAGAGGCCCCGCAGGTGACCCTTATCGCGGTGACTCACTGGGCAGGAGGGTTGGGCGGCAGAAGCCAGCCCCCCCACCCCTGCCCCAGTGGTCCGTGAGCTCACAGGGTCAGTGCGGGTGCAGTAGGGCAGGACTGGGAAATGGCAGGAGGTGTGTCCATTGGTGGCTGGGTGGTGGGGGGGGTCCATGGCTCTCTACCCCCTCTTTCTTGACACCCTCATCCACCGGGTCTCCCCTGGGGGGCTCGGGTGGGTCCCCAGTGAGCCCGTACCCTCCTTCTGTCGTGTTGTTATGCCCACGAAGGGGACGTTGGAGTTCAGTGTGATGGTCTCAAGCTGGAGGCAGCAGTCCGGAGGAACCCCATTCTTCTCTTGATTAAAGGGGCCCCAGTGTCTGTGTTCTGGGGAGGGAGGGGGGGTCTCCTGGGGGAAGCCGCTCACCCTGCATGTGCTCTGTCCCCAGGAGCCTGACCAGGTGTATGAGGGGATCACCTTCGATGACTTCCTGAAGGTGGGTGTCTAGAAGGAGCAGTGGGGCTCGAGGGGGTGCCCACTGGTCGGGAGGAGACCTGCTTCTCTGCGGAAAGGGGTCATGCCTGGGCATGACTTTTAAAGCACGGGCTTTACTTGATTTTATGGGGAGTCCTCTTCACCTGCGGTCAGGGCATCTGAAGTAAAACAGCAGGGCTCCAGCCAAACCTGTCTCTCTCCAATGAGTCTCTGGCCCCCTTTGTCAGAAGCCTCCCTGCTGACAGTTGGGACCAGGTCTGGAGTGTTCTGTGCCTATATGAGAACTAGCTTTTCCCAGAAGTACACCGTGTGGGGTTCTCCTGTGCCTCGGAGAAGATGCCTTGGATGTAGCTGCCCACCCTCCCAGCCCCCACGGGGGGATACCCAGCCTCTGCTGTCACAGATGTGCTCCGAGCTTGGGAAGCAGGACCCCTCACTGCTCTGATGGGTACAGACCCAGCGGAGGGAGATGAGCCTGCCCCGTCCTCTGCCTGGCTCTGAGTACCCTGACAGGGGGTTGTTCTGGAATTTGAGAAAGGACAGGAAGTCAGGGAACAGGACCCAGAGGCTCTGGCCCAGGGCACTGTGCCAGCCACTGACCAGCCTGAGGGAAGGGACGGGCCCGGGCCTGGAGCCAGGCCAGGACTTGGGTGGTCACAGCCCCAGGGAGCCCAGGGCAGCTCAGATGGGTGCTCCTCCCAGGCGGCACAGCTCACCTGGCCAGCAGCAGCGGGCCCTGCAGAGGAGGCGGCAGGCAACACAAGCTTCTGGGCCCAGGTGTGCAGCCTCCTTTCCTTGCACACCCGGGCTGGCGGGTTCTGCCCCAGAAGGCTTCGCCTGTCTGCCACCCCAAGTCTGTCCCCACACCATGGAGGCCTTTCCCGATCAGCTGGCTCTTCCACTCCCCCGAGCTTCACCAGTGCCCCTGTTGCCACCTGGCATTTAGCAGGAAGCACCCTGGGTGCCCAGCTAGCTTGGCTGGGAACAAGGCCTGGAGCTGTTCCCAAGGAGCCAGGTCTGATCGCTCTGCACCCTCGCCAGACCCCAGCACGCCCAGAACAGCTGCAGGAGACCACAAAGCTGCTGGGGCATGGTGGATGTGTGACAGTGGCCAGAATGGCAGCCAGGCCTCCCTGCAACCCGGGTGCTGACGGGGCTCTGCAGCCTGCCTACAGCCTGGTGACCGTCCCTAGGGATGCTGCAGGTGACAGCCTGAGAGAGTCTGGACCTCTCACACGAGCAGGGAGACCAGTCACGCCCACCTCATCCAGCCGTTTTTCGATGTGTGGCCCCTGAGGGCCAAGGAGCTGGCAAGTGCAGTCCTGGGAGTGCGGGGTGGGCTGGCTCTGTAGTGTGGCAGATGGGATCGGGTGGCCGAGGGGTTCCCCCGGAGCCCTGGCCAGGATGGACTGTAACGGCAGAACCAGGACCAGGTAGGTATGTGGCAGTGGACATCTGTGGGCAGAGATGACCCTTCCCAGGAAAAGCTTGCCTCCGTAGAACCAGGTGACCTACCCCAGGGAAGCTATAAAGAACAAGTTGCTGTGACCTTTTAACGAAGGAAAGTGGCTTAATAAAATCTGGCAACTGCACAGTGCTTAACAGCTACCAGAACGTTCCTGTGGATGAATGCATTTGAGCCCCCGGCGTTGCGTGACTTACGTGGGCAGCACACGTGGGGGTCCTGGCATTGTGCTGATGAAGAGGAGGTTTAGTGGGGTTAAGGAATTTGCATGAAAATCATGGAGCCCGAAGTGGGGTGGGTGGGATTGAAATGCCTCGGAGCTAAGAGCTTGGATTCCGTACTTAATAATAACTTGCTGTGACAATTATCAGAAAGGATCCAAATGTCAGAGCCAAATTAACCCACAGAAAAGCAGATGGAAGTTTCTCTTTGTCGGTTAGCTCACAGTCTTGAGAGCAGCCCTCTGGTTCTCACCTGCCCTGGTGGTGGGGCGGGCAGGCAGGGGGCACCCGGGCGGGGACCGGGGCCATGGCGGGGACACGTGCTCATGCTGCTCTGTCCGTTGCAGATCTGGCAGGGGATAGACATCGAGACCAAGATGCACGTGCGCTTCCTTAACATGGAAACCATCGCCCTCTGCCACTGACCCGCCTGCCCCCCCCAGAAGCCGCACTGTGCCCACAGCCTCCCGTGGGGCCCGAGGCCGCCCGGCTCCTCCTGCCACGGCTCGTGTAAATAGCCCCCACTCCTCCGCTGTCTTGTTTTCCCGAGGGTGTGGTACCTGGGACCTCGCTGTTTTTATCTCTAATAAAAAAGAAAACGGTTGGTTTGTTAATGAACATGGCTCCTGTCTGGTCCCCACGGCCACTTGGTGGCACGAGGCTGAACGTGAGCAGGCAGCGGCTAATTTCTAAAGGCTGGTTTGGCAGAGGGGAGGTTTTTTCCTCGCGCTCTGATTTAATTTGGGTTAGGGTTTGCTCTTTTCACCGCACGAGTGCTGGGCAGTCAGGGGAGGCAGGCTGCTCCCTGCTCTGTGGTGGCTGGGACTCAGGTTGGGACCGAGTGTCTGGGCTGGAGGAGAGGACGAGCGGGACCCGCGGTGACACGCCCAAGCCCGCCGATGCTCCCGGGAGTGCTGGACTTGAGGCCTGGCTGCCGACGCCCTCCTGGGCCCAGCATGGGGCCGCCCCCAGTGGTGGCAGCAGGGCAGGTTAGTGTCCCAGTGAGGGGCTCCCACAGCTCCAGAGTCACCTGTCATGGGGGGGGGCGGGGTGGGTAGGTGTGGGTTATGCTGGGAGCAGGGAAGTGAAGGTTGTCCATCTGGTTGGTGGCTGTGACTGGTGGGTCAGTAGAGGCCGGCTTGAGCTGAATGCTCGCAGTTGGCGCTCAGAGTGGCTGTTGTCACTGTGGTCACTCGCCGCTAGTGGTGTTCCAGGCCTCCTTGCTCGGTTCCTTGCATCCAGACTTGCTGGGAGGTTCCTGTCTAGCCTCCCAAGAAGGTTCTGGTAACCGACAACCGTGGCTGTTGGCATTCTGCGTCCCCATTGCTTTGGTACCGCTGTGCTTCATCTCAGACCTGGGCGTCAGGGTTCAGAACGTGAAAGGCGCAGGAGGGCACCCCACGTGGTCCTGGTCCCGGGCCCGCCAGGCCCTGGCTCGCCCTTCCCGGAGGCACTCCAGCCAGCCCGTTGCCTCGACATCTTCCCGGGGTGGCTGCTTGTGCGGACACAAGTGACCGGAGTGCTGAGGACAAGCTTCACGTTGTCCTTCAAGGGAGAAGGTGAAACGGAGCAGCGAGGCGGGTGGAAGGGGGAGCGTGGCCAAGTGCAGGGCGGACGCGCGGGGCTGGCGCCCCTTGGCGGTTTGGCCAGCGCTCCTCATGGAAGACCTTGGGGGCGAGAGCGGGCCCTTGCCGGTGTCCCGTTGGTCTGCCCCCGGGGCCTGAGGGGTGCGGGCCTCCCCACCCCCGGGTCCGGGTGGACGGCGGTCAGGCTGCGCCGCCCCTTCGTGCAGAAGCCGAGGGAGGTGTGAAGTCACCTCCAGAACTCTGCTGCTCGGCCGAGCGCTTCCTCAGCCAGTGTTTTGACATTTCCAAAGCGGTCGGTGGGGGGCGACAGCAGAGGGCTCTGCTTCCTCCCCTCCAGGTGCCAGCCATCTGGCGGCCGCTGAACTGGGAAGGAGCCAGCCAGGCAGTTTCCTGGAGTGGGAGTGGGACACAACGGGCCTCGCTGCGGCCCCTGCCTTCCTGGGCGGCTGGGAACTGCCCCGCTCACGCCCTCGGTTTCCTAGCTGCCAGGTAATAGACTCTAGCATCGCTGGGATAGGCTGGTACGTGGAATCCGGAGCTCTCCCAGCAGTATCTCTTCTGGGGAAGCCCCCTGCAGCCTGGAGGAGGCCGCCTTCTCCCCTTCCCCGCCTCCAAGCAGGTGGGACTCACCTTGACTTTGAGCTGCAGGACGGCTGGCACGGCCGCTGTACGCCTGGATCTTCTGGGACTCTCCCAGTTTGCTGCGATGTCTTGTTTCTCCACAAAGGTAGCTCACTAATGGAAAGTATTTTTATAAATAATGTCCCATCAGCCCCCGTGCTCTGGGTTTTAGTTTGGGAGCAGCAGCCACTCGGAGCCTACAGACCACTGAGGGCCACCGCTTACCTAAACAGTTAATTAAAATGAGAGTCATTCACCATGGGCCCGGTCTGTGCTGCTCCAAAGAAAGTGCTGCT
This sequence comes from Mellivora capensis, assembly GCA_004024625.1. NCBI lineage: Eukaryota > Metazoa > Chordata > Mammalia > Carnivora > Mustelidae > Mellivora > Mellivora capensis. Next base: position 73,700 of record PISX010001883.1, on the reverse strand, counting down.
CGGTCGGTCCCAGTCACCGAGGCTGTGCTCTGAGGCAGGGGTAGGGCCAATTTCCATCAGAGGGTGGCCTGCAGCGTTGTCCGGGAGCCTGCCCGCCAGCTCCCAGCGAGCCAAGCGCACGAGGTGGTGGTTTTGCTCTTTCCGTCCTTTGGAGACCGATCAGGGTTGCTGTCGGTTGTTGCAGACCTGCTTCTAGAAAGGGCAGGTTAATTCCCCCCGGTCTAGCGGGGAGGTAGGTCGCTGCTGCAGGCACGGAGCACAGGTCTCGGGACGGCCACTGGGGCCGTGTGGTCCATGCAGAGGAAAGAGGTGGGAGACTCAGAAACTGCCTCTGTTACCTGCTGGGCCAGCGAGGGTGCCCGGGAGGGGCTTTCTGGCTGCCCAGCACCCCCCGCTGGCCCTGGGGTGCTCGGTGGGACAACTCACCTGAAGGGAGTGTTGTGTGTTTTGGAATTTGTTCTGAAACGGGCAGGTTGGCGAGTCAGCGGGAGCACTTGTTGAACAGGCCTCCGTGCATCAGGAATGACACCAGCAGCTCGGAGGAAAGGGGCAGAAATCAGTGCTAAGTCAGATAATTGAGGGAAGTGCGGTTGTGCTTGGAGGGCATCGAGCTTGGGGAGGGCGCGTGTGCATGTCGCGCTCAGGTCGCACGTGGGGGCCGGTTCCCTGCCGCTGCATCCTCAAGGGGAGAAGTTCCTGGATCCCAGCTTTTGGTTGTTAAAAGAATCTGGCAATTTGACACGAATGCATCGGTTTGGTAGGTTCCCCCAAGGGTTGTGTCATGGAAATCTGATAGGCAAGGCTCGGGGGACACATCCTGCAGCCGTGTTAAACGTAAATTATGGGTAAGGGAATAACGTACAATCACAGCAGCTTCCAATTCTTGCCGAGCACCCTCTGGCTGGACGTGAACAAAACAACTCCATGGTCTGCGCTTTGCTCGCGTGGAGCGGGGCACCTGTGCACCTGCCCCTGCCCCCCCACCTGCCTGCCGAAGCTAAGCCACAGCGCCGGGAATGGCAGTGACTTCCGTGGGCTGGCAGAGTTAAAAATACAAGTCATCTTGGCAAGGGTTTTGCAAACACCTGCTTTGCAAGCTGTCCTCCCACACTGACCTTGGGAAGGCCTTGGAGAGAGGAGCCGAAGGAGCCAGGTTTTTTTTTTGTTTGTTTGTTTTTGAACCACAACTTCCCAGGGCATCAGCACGGTCTTTGTCTCTAGGCTCTTCCAGAATTGGGAGGCAGGTGCCAGCTGGGGTTCAGGAGCAGATGACCTTGGCCCTGTGGTGGCTGTTCCTCCCTCTCATCCAACCAAGTCAGCAAGGGACCAGCCACCTCCATCTTCAGCCCCAGAGCAGCAGTCAGGGCGAGGGAGATGCTGAGCGGCAGCTTGTCCCCGCTCTCAGCGGGGGGGCGGGGCAGCGTCTGTCCTGGCAGTGGGCAGGGGAAGAGAAGATGCGCCAGGCTCAGCTCTGCGGGGACCAGGAGCATTCCCTGCCTCCCTAGACGCCAAGCCGGGGTGGAAAGGCCAGTGCCTGAAGCCCGCAGTGAGCATTGGAGGTTGAAAGCCTGCCCTGCCTGGTGCCTGCCGGAGCCCAGCGACAAGGAAGCTGCCACCATGCGGCAGAGGCGGCCCCAGCCAGACCAAGGCCAGAAGCTCCTGGACGCCGCCGCCGCCTGAAGCAGAGGCCCTGAATGGGGAGGCGAGCCGCCGCCTGCTGCAGCCCATGGACATGGACCTGCTGGAAGGCTGTGCCCACAGGAGGGGAACCCGTTGCTCCTCCTCTGCAGTAAGTTGGTGTTTGTCATATAAATGCGGAGGGGAAAGCGCCATCTGCCTGAATGTGGGGCCTCTAATCTGAAGTGGGGTGCTGGGGGGGAGGACCTCCTCTTGGGGTCATCGTGAGCCAGGGACCGGTTCTTCTCTCCCGGGGAAGGTGATGCCATCCCCAGAAACACATTGCGAACACAAGGCAGCTTGTGGCTTGGCTTAAAAGGCCCAAGCGAGTGGCCGGAAATTCTCTGGGGTGGGGTCCTCAGTCCCCTTGGAGAATCTGATGAAAGGCAACCTGACTTCTTCCCAGAAAACGTTCTTGTGTACAACTTCACATCTAATTTTGTGGGTTTCTTGGATCCCGGGCTGGGAACCCCTGGAAGTGGTGATTCTGGGTGGTTGGACTCCACTGTGGCCCGTGAAACAAGGCTGCCTGGCCAGCTGAGCCCTCCAGGGGTGGGGGCAGAGCAGGTACCGTGGTGGTGGGGGGTGCCGGTCACAGGACGCTTGGCCGGGGTGACCAGTAATTGAACAAGAAACAGATTTTAAAAATTTATTAGAACCCACAGACATACATTTTATAAAGTATAAGCAGAAGGCAGATGACATTGTAAGACGCAAGAGCTCAGCGTTGGGCCCTCTGGCTCCCCCAGTGATACGGGAGTTTCTCCTCTCTTTTGGGGAGACGGAGCGGGGGGAGTCAGAGCCGCAGAGCTACAGAAGGAAAGGAAGGGATGCATCTGCTCGCTCCGAACTTGTGAAGAAACCCTCAGACTAGCCAACCGAGATAAAGGTAAGGTGGGATGAGGGGAAGGGGTGGGCGGGGGCCAAGAGGTTTTAAGTCACTGGGTAATGTTGATTTCTAGAGGAACTCGGGTCCTTTCCCCACCTTCCAGGGTGTAAAGTTTGCAGCAGAAAACACCGCCCGAGATTGAGTTTAGATCTGATAAGCTCTCCTTCACAAAACCAGGCAACTTTCCTTAAGGGAGGATATTGGTTTTTTAAAAACATTTAAGAGCAAGAGTGAGAGCACGGTGGGGTAAAGCGCAGAGAGAGAAGCAGACGCCCCACTGAGCAGGGAGCCCAATGCGGGGCTCGACCCTAGGACCATGACCTGACGGCAGACGCTTAACCGACTGAGTCACTCAGGTGCCCTCTTAAGGGGAAATGTTATAAACAGGTTGGGGAGGAAAGAAAACCCCTATAATTGTGACATTTTACGTTGGACTAGCTGCTGGCTGTGAATGACAATAGTTTAAAACTCGTTTTGGTAAAATTTTCTGGGTTTTCAATGACCTTTCACGGCTGCAAAGCTGGGGCAGGAGAACGCGTCCGTAGGCTGAGTGGTGGAATCAAACCGGCAGGGCCTGCCTCTTAAAAATGTGTCTTTCTTAGTGGTCCAGTTGCACGAAGGCTACGAGAGATGAAAACCTTACAGAGTGAGGTCACGAGGGGCTCAGAGCACCACATGACAACAGGAGTAAATAAAATACTTCGTCTGCTAAGTGCAGAGCAGCTTTATTTAGGAAGTAACTTGGCTGAAAGGAAGCAGAAGGCAGTCTGAAAGCAAGCGTTGCTCTGGGGACTCAGGGATGATTTCCAGGTGCGACTCTCTGGGCCCGATGTCAAGTTGCACAGAGGTTTGTAATGATGGACTATCAATCTGAAAATACTTCCAAAACCTCACAGCATTTCCCAGTTTTATACACTGGGGTACAGTAAGAGAGCTTCGTTCTCTCAGATTCGTGTGGGCGGATCGTCCCCACCCTGGAAATCTGTGTGCGTTAAGTACCTCCTTTTCAGTTTCTCACAGCCCCTTGTGGTTTTTTGTATCAAGAGTTGTGTAGGGGTGCCTGCGTGGCTCAGTCGGTTGAGTGTCCTGCTCTTGGGGTTGTGGGACTGAGCCCTGTGCTGGGCTCTGTGCTCAGCAGGGAGTCTGCTTAGGATTTTCTCACTTGCCCCTTTGCTCCCTAAAAAAAAAAAAAAAAGTCTATTTTGGCTTTCCAAAAAAGCTGGTCCAGTGTAAAATGGGCAAGCGTAGGGTTTAACTTTGTGATTTGTTGGTAACCCTTCTTTCATTCCTTCCTTTGGGGTCACTATTTGAGGTGACAGCTATTCATTTATCTACTTTCTATTCAAGCCCCACTTCTTTGTCCATTCTGGCCTCACCCCTGACGTTTTGATATTGTTTTCATGGCCCAGAGGGTTCACATTTTCCATTTTCCTTTTTTCACTTTGTTGCCTCATTTTATTGCATTAGGGGGTCACTGACTTGGGCCTGGCTCTATCTTTGTGGAATCTGAGACTGCCTTTGTGATTTTTAGACAGCCGTTTTCTGTGCATGGTCTAGGGATATTTAAAAAGGCACAAAACTCTATTGGATCATACTTGGAAATTCTATTAAGTAAATCCTCTAAATCCTTCAAAAAAAATCTTTTTTTACTGATTATATCTGTTGATCACCCACTAGAAACATGGCCTTTCTCTTTGTAGTTCTGCCAGTTTTCGTTTTAGTGTTTTTAAGGGATATTAGTGGCCGCTGCTCAGAGCAGTAAATCGAGAGCAACACGATGGTTTGCCCTCTTAACCCTTTGGGAAAGGAGGTGACGTGTCACCGGAGGAGCTCCCCAGGGCCGCCCTGCTTTAGCCCAGTGGTTTAGGAGAAGGGCCTCTCCCCCAGCTCTCGCTCTTCCATCCTAGGTGGAGGATGACTGTTTATGCAACGAACAGGGTAGAAAATAACCTACTTTGTACCACATGTTGTGGACACCACAGTAAACAGCCCTTAATGCAGCAAGTGTATAAATACATAATTATAAATGGTGGTAAAAACTATACAGACAGTACTGCTCGCCTAGGGTTACACGGGTTGGTGGTATGAAGGACCCCCCCGAGTCCGTGATCTCCGAGCCCACACCCCAGGCCCCCCGAGAGGAAAGGAAAGGGCTTGCACACTGGAGCAGGGTCCCGGCTGGAAACAGGGTGAGACCAGAGTTGCGTGGCAGGCAGCAGATGCAGGAGGAAGGAGGGACAGTGGGTGGCACTCAGAGGCACAGTGTCCAGGGAGAGAAAACAGAGTCAATGCCACAGCCCCTGACCACCTCCAGCTTTCCATAGGCAGCTCCAGAGAAGCAAACTGGCTGCGGAGGAAAGCAGAGGCAGTTGAGGAACCTGTGGATTAGACCAGTGCACCTGGTGCAGAGCTCCTCGGTAGTTTTTTAATTCATCCACTTTGGTTCTTCCCATTTTCCCCCTGCTCCCGGACTAGGTGCTCCCTTAACCACGGTCCTAGGGAAAGGCGAGCGCAAGGTCATAGTTGTAGCCCGGCACGGTGTCCGCGGACGCTCGGCAGATGGGCAGCGTGCTCTGGAAGGCCAGCCGGTCCACGGCAAACTCGTAGGCGTGGATCAGCCCGCGGTGTCTAGAGGAAGCACACGGACAGTGAGCGCGTTAGCATGGCGCCGCCGGCCCCCACTCTGGGCGTGCACCCCACCCGGGCCCGTGCTTCCGGTAACCCCCGGGTCCCTCCGGCGCACGGGCCGTCGGACACTCAGAATCCCCGGACTCGAGGCAAGTCAGGAGGAGGGGACGGCGTGCTGGGAGGCCAGCAGCGGGGTGGCGGGTGGAAAGTGTCAGCATCAGGGAGGGCCAGGACACATCCCAAAAGACCCAGCTGGGTGGGGGGCTCCAGGGTCCAGACTGAGCACGAGGCTGGGGCTTGGCCACCTGCACTGGGAGTTCAGCCACAGCAGTGGTGGGTGCTCCCACCCCGGCCCCTGGGCGCCCCATGCCATGCGCTATCCTGGGGGAGGCCCTCATGACACGCGCGCTGCCGCACGGCCGTGGGCTTGCAGTTGCTGTGAGAACAGCCGTGCCTGAGAGAGGACCCCGGTGGGATCCTCCTCCCAGAGTCGAACTACGATGGTCTGCCCTGAACCCCTGAAGCCCCAACCCGCTGACCTCCTGTGAGTGGTGAAGTTGTCCAGGTCTGTGTTGCGCACCACTCTCTCGTAGGGCACGTTGGCCGTGATGAGGCTGTGGCTGTTGAAGGACAGGTGACGGACGGGGTGCCTGAAACATGACAGGAGCGAGCCGTGAGAAAGGGAAATGCTCTGAAACTGGGCGTCTCCCACATTTAGAGGTGCAGAAGGGATGCTAGAACTCTCTGCCAAGCTTCTGCCAGAGGAAACCTGGGCCCCCAGAGGGGCAAAGTCTTGCCTTGCCTTACCCCCGCCCCCATGCCCCCAGCTGACTACCCTGCAACATGGTGTTCTGGATGTCAAGGGGGTTAGCCACAGATGGTAGAGAACAGCTCCATTTCTGGCTGGCCGGCCGGCCTTGGGTAAGTTCTCCAAGGCTCTCCAGCTGTGGGGGGCGGGGGGGGGGGGCTGAGTTCTAAAAGCCCCTCTCCTCCTACGCTTGAGGGCCGTCACAGCTGCTGTCAGGCTGCAGTGTTCTGCAACAATGGCTAGAAATTAATGTAGCAAAGGCTTTTGTCCATTCTAAAAACTTTCATCCAGTGCCTCCTATGGTCACAGCACCAAGCCAGGAGACACAGGATATAAAAGATGTCTAATGCAGGAGCCTGCCAGCGGAGGATCCTACTTAAGAATCGAACGTTTGCATGAGAGACATTACAAGCCCCGAAGATGGGACACAGGATTCGGCACTGGGCTCTGGGCGGTAAAGACCCATCAGCCAGGCCTTTTGGGAAGACAGAGCAGAGACAGAATCTGTGCAGGATCGGCAGGGGCTGCTCCTGGGATGGCTGGGGGGCGAGTAACAGGCTTCTTGGCGGGAACAGAACGTTCTCTTGAGTGTACTGAAGGTTCAGGGGGATCTGAGTCAGGCCCTGTTAGTCCAGGGCACCAGCTGGAAGACTTCACCAGGGGCCTGGGAAGTAGGTGGACAAGGGGAGCTGGCTGGAGATAGCAGGAGGAAACGGGGAGGGTGGCAGTGGAGGCTCCCATGTTCAGCAGGGCTGGACGAGAGGCTCAGCAGAACCAGACCAGCTGTGTGCATGGGCAAGGGAGGACCTAATGTGCTCACAAGCTCTGTGCAGGAGACTGAAAGGTGAGGCCCAGCAGTGTCCTGGGGGAAGTGGGGGCCTTGCCCAGGACAAGCCACAAACTAGGGTTGAAGACTGGTTGTACATTTACAAATGAGTTAGGAAAATGAATGCTGGGACAGGGAAATTCTGGGGAAGACCTTACCAACCCTAGCTTCACCCAAATGATGCCCTGGAGGAAACACAGCTTTTCAGGGAGAGAAAAAGACCTGCTGGAGGGGCGGCCTAGTGCAGCAGCCGGAGTTGCTGGAAAGTGGGAGAAGGGACAGTGGCAGTCCCCTGGGCCGGAGCTGCGAGGAGAGCTGCCTGACAAGGGGAGGTGGACCGGCTCCTTAAGGCAGCTATTTCTGGGAGCCACCTTAGCCACCGCTAAGGAGTTTTAGTTGCCTTCTGGCACCACCTGGTGGCAAGTCCATGTGTCACCACAGAAAGCACAAAAAGGGATTACATTACACGCCTGCTTGGCAAGTAAGGCAGGGCTGGACAAAGTCAGGCAGTGTGGACATCACCCAGGGCTCGAGTCTCATAAAAGCTGCTAAAGGGAGTGAGCACTAGCTCCCGCTGCTCTCAAAGAGGCAGCCAAGCCCTCTTTTAACCTTGCCTGCTTTTGCCCTGCCTTCTTATCCTGACTTGCAATGTGTATTTGCAGGTCCGGGCAACTGTAGATTTCTTCCTTTTATTCTCAAAGTCCACTTTCCAGGATACCGTGAGTGCCCCGTTACCTGGAGTGCACTTCCCACAGCTTCTGGCTCATCCGATAATCCCACACGGAGACCAGGCCTTCCTCGCCTCCGCTGACGATTTTCCAGTCGTCCATCTGCACTGCGGAGACTCCCAGTTGGTGGGCAGAGAGCGATAGGGCGATTTTGTCAGTGCGGAGGTCGTGGATCCTCACCCTGGAAGGCCCAAGATGAGTGCAGAGAAGGGAAAGGGGAGGTGAGTTAAAGCCCGAAAGAACACAGTCATCTTCAGGGGTTCTGATCTATGTACAACAACCTTGTGAAAACACAACATACAAAAACTCCTTTGGTCGCAAATACCTAAATATCGGCAGAGAAGTTTTATCCCTTTAGGCACACATCACAGGAGGCTCAGATGCACAAGGAATGAGCTCACTTACAGTGCCCGCAGCTCTCTAGACAGAATGACTTAAAAGGCCCTGGAACAAGATAGCTGCGAGAGATATACCATGCTCTCTCTCTGCTCGACAGGAAGGACGCCTGCCCTGAGCACGCGTCCACTCTGAGGGAAGGTGAGCGGGGCCTGACGTCTGACTGCGCAGCTGTCCCAGGTAAGTGTGGCGTGCAGCACAGTGGTACCGCTGGCAGTCTAAGATTCTGTTAAGGGCAGGGGATACACCGGTCACACTCGTTTGCAACCCAGATCCTTACCTGGTTGGGAAATTAATACTTTCCTGGTATTTAACTCAACAAATTAAGTTCATCACCCTCTTGCTGAAATTTGGAAAGGGAGGAGTCTATGGCTGACCATAGGGACACTGGTTGCCACTTCGCTGAAGTCTCAAAACAATGACTTGCTTTGTCATAATCTGAATTTAAGAACCTCTTTAAAAACTACTCTTTACCTAAGTATATGCTGAATTTCCACATATGGACAAATTAGATAATGAGACAGAAATTTCTCATCCAGCAGAAATACCAACACAGTTCTGGAAATAAGACACACAGCCAAAATTAAATGTGGCAAGATTTCAGTACAGGTGAATGTAACAGTCTCTGCGCTGTGAGTCAAAAAGGAAAAGACCCTACCACCTGGGAGGGGAACTGGACAGACCTAATGCCAGCCTGTGAAATGTGGTCCCGACAGGCGATGAGAAGAGATGATCTGAAACACATTTTGTGTCCTAAACTCAGTTTTGAGCATGCACACACAGATCTATTGTTTTTAGATTTCTAAGGAACATAAATTTGAACTGAAAATTCTATATTTAAATGCATAATTAAGATTTTTGTTTTCTTAACAGAAAAAGACCCCAAGTCAGCTACCTATGGATACTTTATAGAAGAAAGGGATATACCAAAATACTGGCAGAACACACAGGCCACGCAGAGACGAAATGAAACAGATTTTCAAACGTGGCACCAGACCACCGGCTTGAGACCGAACGTACTTGCTGAGTCTCGGGTGCAGGCAGGATAAACCCACGTATTAACAGGAAGCGCCCTGAATAGATCACAAAGTAAAGCTCGACGCAGGCAACACAGGAAGGGTGCACTTCATGACCAGAAGCTTTACAATGACGGAGGGGAGTTTAGCAAACATTTGGTAAAACTGCCTGGAAAAAACAAACAAAAATCCAACTTACATGGACCTGGTTTTAAGTAATTCTGTTTCTTGCGTCATAATGCACTCAGGTTTAACCTGATTTTCTTAAGTCTCCAAATTTGAAGACCTAAGTGAAATAAACCACTTTCTAGAGAAATAAGAATTACCCAAACCGACCCGCAAGGATCGCAAAGGTAACAATGAGCAGACCGAGAAAGCTGTCAAGGGAGCAACAGTCCCGCAAACATGCTAAATGGGCCTGTCCTGGAGGGAAGAGCCCAGGGGCCAGGCACGCTGCTCCACAGCCAGCAAGGATGGAGGACAGCTGCCCAGGTCTGTCGGTGAAGCCAACGTTCTGTCCTCCCCAAAACTGACGATGAGAGCAGAGTATCAAAGACAATGCTAGATCGGTGTCAGTGCTCAGACCGGAATAAAATACAGCAGAACCCCTTGAGGGTGTCTATTAATATACTTCAAGTTATTACAACAAACCATGGACTGCTGAAAAGAAATGTGATGAGACTTACCTTTTTTTTTTTTAAGATTTTATTTATTTATTTGATAGAGATCACAAGTAGGCAGAGAGGCGGGGGTGGGGGGAGGAAGCAGGCTCCCCGCTGAGCAGAGAGCCCAAAGCGGGGCTTGATCCCAGGACCCTGAGATCATGACCTGAGCCGAAGGCAGAGGCTAAACTCACTGAGCCACCCAGGCACCTCTCCAAAGGAGGCTTTAAAAAACAGTGGTCTGCTTTTACTAATACTTCATATTGTTTTTAAAATTAGGTACAATTAGATACGAGAAAAAATGAGAAGTGGACAAGTTTATTAGAGATGACAGTCGAAGATAATTCAGTAATAACTCAGATCAAATGAAATTAATATGTCAAAATCAATAGCTTTCTTAGGTACAAACAACCACTAGTTTTAAAACATGTACTCAAAGAAAAAAAGCCACTTATAAAAGCAATTAAAGACAATACCCTATAATAATTTTCTCAGCTTGGAGCTCTTAAATTCTAGATGTCTCAAAGAGTTAAATATAATTAGCTACAAGAATATTCAGAATAGAGAAGGCCCTTCTAAACAAAAAAACCTCAGAAGTCAAAAGGGAAGATACTGATAACTATAAAAGTGTTTAAAATTTTCCCACATGGGGAAAAAAATACCAAAATCAAGGCAAACGATAAACTAGCGGAACTGTCTGCAACAGAGAACTGGCTAATTTCTTGTTTAAAAAAAGTCCTTCAAATTGAAAGTAAAGATTGGCAACCCAGTATTACAATAGGAGAAAATTAAGAAAAAAAGTTCATGGGAAAATACTAATGGCTTTGAAACATGTGTAAGATGTTCACTGGTAATGAGAGAAATTATGAACTATAATTACAGTTGCATACCACCTGTCACCTATCTACCTGACAAAGGTCAAGTTTGGTAGTAAACTCTGTGAGACCCTGCAGGCTGGGGAGCCTTGGGCAGGCAGGCACTTACGTACACCTCATGTGAGCACACCCCTTTGGGACACGATCTGGCAATAAGCCTACAAACAATACACTTGACTTCTGACATAGCAGCTTCGGTTCTAGGAATTTATCTAGGCTGTATCTGACATATGTCCACAAATACACACATGGGCATACAAGACCATTAGTTATAGCACTGTTTTTAGTAGCAAAAGATGGGGTTTATGTTTCAGACAACTTACTGACCCTCCCACTGAAAATCACTCAGTACTGCTGGATAAACAACAGCCTTTAAAATGCACTGCTGGGTTCACAAAGCAAGTGGCTGCCCCAGGGCACAAGCTGGAAAGCAGCCTGGGCAACCTGGGGTGGGGCAAGGCTGCTGGCAGGTGCCAACCCTAGGAACCAGTGGCAAGATGGTAAGACTTAGGCCCACCCAAAATAAATGGGGTGGGAAATGGGAGTCAAGACGTCTGCCTTAAAAAAAAAAAGAAGGGCAGCCTCATAAAACTCCTGGAAATGAAAACACCACTCCTGAAATTAAATTCAGAAGAATTTGTGGATTAGATAATAAATCTGAAAAATGACCCAAAACAGAGCACAGATAAAAAAATGTGACTGAGGGGTTAAGAGACGCAAATGATAGAAGGGGACAGTTCACCATGTATCCAAAAGAAGTTCTAGAGGGAGAAACAGAATAGGGCAAAGAGGTAATATCCAAATAGTTAAGGGCTGGTATTTTTCTAGAATTCATGAAAGGCAGGCATCCTCAGACTCCAGAGCACTAATCAGAATGAGGATTTCACATTTAAGCGTATCCTACCGACGTGAGGAACACCAGAAACAACGTTCGCAGCACGGTTCACTAGCTCAGTCAGCTGCGAGCCAGTCACGGCAGCTCCGGGTGGCCAGCCAGCGGCCCTGGCGCCACCTTTGCAGGAGGCAGAGCGGGGCAGGCCGACAGTCCCTAAGCCACTGCGCCACGTGCGGAGCGCCGGCCTGGTGGTGTGACAGGTGTGGGGGTGAGGAATCAATGTGTGGTTGCTGTGTGCGTACAGACGCCCTCTGGAGAACGCGGGCAGGCAGTCGCGGCTGCGGAGGACCGGGCTGCTCAGGAAGAGAAGTGCCCAGAAGCCTGGCTTCTTTGTTGTACTTTTGAATTGAATTTTGAATGTGTGGGTTGCCTGTTCAAGTAAAGTTGAAAAATTTTAAGATTTTGGGCGTGCCTGGGTGGCTCAGTCAGTTAAGCATCCGACTTGGTTTCAGCTCAGGTGATGATCTCAGGGTCATGAGATCGAGCCCTGCACTGGGCTCCGAGCACTGGGTGTGGAGCCTGCTTAACGTTCTCTCTCTCCCTCCCCTGCCCCTCGATGCTCCTCTAAAAGAAAAAAAAAAAAGGGAAAAGAAAACTCTTAGTAAGATTCTGGAAGGACACACTTGAATTGGTAACAGCAGTTACCCTGGGGAAGAGTGGCAATAGCAAGAGAAGGGGATAAAGGCGCCCTTTCCTTTTAAGCGGAGACACTGCCATGTTGTTTCAGAAACAGGAACTCATTCATGATGGGGGAGGAGGACACCCCGAGGTCTTCAGAGGTACCAGCCACGCTCTGTTTCTAAAGCTGGGGGGTGGATGCACAGGCCTTCTGTGACTAAACTGTACACACAGCTTACACACACTCCTAGATGTATGCTTTGTTTCAAACAAAACTGGATCTGAGAAATATGTAGTCCTAGAACACGGAGAAGAGATCTACTGGTTCTTCTGGGCCAGCACACAGAACCATCTAGGCCACGCTGTGTGCGGACGAGCTCTGACTCTGGAGGTGCAATCCTCCCTCCCCAGGGAGGGGTCGGGGGTTACAGATGGAGGGAGAGCAGGCAACAGGCTTGGAAAAACAGGTCTCCCTCCCTGCATTTAGAGCCACTGGAGGCACTGTGCGAAGAGGAAGGGAGGAAAGGTATAAATGCTGGGAAAGGAGCGCCGCCCATAGGCTAGAGATGCACTGCTCACTCAGGGCAACTTGGAAAGGACGGGTGGGGGGAGGAGGGAGATTCTGGCCCAAGTACTTTTCAGCACATATTTGGTTAATAAGGGCCTATTTTGCTGTGGTGATTTTCATAAAGAGCCCCTCTGTTGAATATTTATACTCCATAATTTACAGTTTGGCTGTTAGGGAGACAAAGGCAAACACAAATTTGGTCCAGAAGTTCAAAGTTTGCCATCTGTTTTCCTATTGTATTTAGATACCAGCATGGATGGCTCCAAACAAAATAAACAAATACACCAAAAGATATGGCGTTTGTGTATTTTACATCACTAAGGAAAACAAAACCGGGCCAAAAGAGACTTGAACTTCTACCCCAGGAAAAAAGGAAAAGCATTTATAGGACATCTCCTTAGAGAGGCATCACTCTGCTTTCTCATCAGCAGACAGAAATAGCACACCCCGCGGTGTGCGAAGTCCGCACGAGCCATTCAAATCCACATTACGAAACCGGTGTCTGCCTCGAGCATCTGACAGAGCGCCACCAACCTGAATCACATCCCTTGGCCAAGTGTGCAACCTCAGCACTCCAATCAGAGACCCAGTGCTGGGAAACAGGTAGCACAACAAATGGGCACAAAATCCTGCCAAGACAACGGATTCCAGGGCCAGAAAGAAGCCAATGGTAGATATTGTGAATTCCTATCTAGCAAGTATTTCATCAACTTTGCCCGTTGAAGAGAAAAATAATTGGTCCGAGAGCTGTAATTGTGTTACGTTTAATATTCATGGTTGGGTTTGGAGGGCTGTTCCAACACTCCCTCTCTCCAGCCCCTCTCTAATGAAAATCACACCACAGGAGTCGGCGCTAGCCCGCCAATTAAAATAAAAGACACCAGAACCTTCCAAAGACTCCAGCAGAGGAGCATCCATCTGATGGGCAGGAAAACGTGCTGGAACTGAGAGGGAGGCACGCTCTGGTTGGTCCTGTGCTAAGAGCTTTGAATAACTTATTATAACACTTGCAGATGGAGCAAACACAACATTTACGCCCCACTCACTCTCTCTCTGACAGCAGGCAGCAGCACACCCCAACTCCGTACTTGTCAGGGCCAGAAGGAAGCTTGGAGACTCTTTAACTGGGGGTCACCACTCAGGGCCCGCCTCCCATTGGTTTGGATTAAATAGTCCCAAATGATAATAAGGCAAACTGTATTTGATGGCAAAGATAAAGCCTATTCAGGCTCTGGCTCGGCCGTTTCATTTAGAAGGACCTGACCTAAAGCTATATTTCTATCCAGAAAATAGAGGGAACAAATAAGAAAACATTAACATGGAGCCTTCTTTTTTAAAAGACCAAATTAATCAAGGTTTTTGTTTTTTCAAGAAATCAATACACGATTCTGTTTTGTCCTGCTGAACCTGGGCTATTAGAGAATCTTAAATATAACCTTATATGCCAAAATCAATAAGCTTTATCTCTGTAGCACTGATGGTGGCCTCTGGTAAGGATTCACTGTAAACAGCAACTAGAAGAACATAGATTTTTAAGTGGAATGACCCAGTTTAATTATCCAACTCCAGGCTCTGCTCCGAGCTCTGCATTTTAAAGCTATATCTCAGGTTTGGAGTTCTCCCTATATTGCCCCTAAGAGTAGGAGGGCCCTCGGACTGATCACTCGACCTTTCTGGCCGTTTCCTCAGTGGGGCCAGCAATGGATGGCCTTGAAAAGCTCTGTGAACATCTTGTGATCCCTAGCAGAAAAGCCCGTGAAGCCATCTGTGGGCAATAATGGTGATATATATCCCCGCCCCCCCCCACCAATAAGGCACAGGATCCCAAATTGGAAACATGGAAATACTTAGCTTACTTTAATATCCTTTTAGATTTTAAATTTTAATGACTATACCTAGAATAACAGCCCTATTTTACGGTTAATTGATTTTCAACAATGGTGCTGAACAGTTCAACAGGGCAAAGAATACTTTTCAACAGATAGTGCTGGACATCCACGCAAAAGAATGAGGTTGGGCTCCCGCCTCACAACATACACAGAAATCAACAGTAACTGTATCAGGACCTCAGGGGAACAGCGAAAACTGGAAAAATTCTTGGAAGAAAACCCAAGAGTAAATCTTCGTGACCCTGGGCTAGGAATGGCCTCTTCAGTGTGATACCAGCAGCACTAGTGACAGAACAAAACAGATAAACTGAACTTCACTGAAATTAAAAACTTCTGTGCTTCAAAAGACACCACCAAGACAATGAAGAGACAAACCACCAACTGGGGGAAAACGCTTACAAATCCCGTCTGAGAAAGGACTGGTATCTGGAATCTATTAAAGACTCTGACAACTCAATAAATAAAAAAGACAAGTAGCCCAGCGGAAAAAACAGGCCAAGGATCTGAACGGACACTTATCCGACGAGGCCAAAAAGCACATGAAAGGAAGTTCAACATCACATTAGCCACCGGGAGAATGAAAATCAAACCCAGGGTGAGCTGCCATTTCACACCCATTACGCTATAAGCAGAGACAAGAGCGAGGATGGGGGAGGACGGGGGAGGATGGGCGAGGACATGGAGAAAGGAGAACCGTTGCCCAGTGCCGGTGGAAGAGTCACATGGCGCAGCCACTTTTGGAAAGAGTCTAGAGTCCCTGAAAAGGTTCAGTGTTGAGTTACCATGTAAGCCAACAATTCCGCTCCTTGGTATATAGCCAAGAAAACGAAAAACCTATGTCTACACAGAAATTTGTACTTGAATGATACAGCAGTATTCACAAGTCAGAAAGTGGAAACAACCCAAATGTTTATTAAATGACGAGCGAATAGATGTGGTATATTCATACAACAGCGTACTATTTGGCCACAGAAGGAATGAAGAAGTGATTCAGGCTGCAACGTAAGTTCATCTTGGAAACATTGTGCAAGCGGAAGAAGCCAGTCATGAAGGGTCACATTTTATAGGATTCCATTTATATGAAACATCCAAAACAGATTCATAGAGACAGGAAATAGAAGAGTGGTTGCCTAGAGCCAGAGGAGCTGGAGGGAACTGGGGGGTGGCTGCTAGTGGGCACAGGTTTCTTTTTGGGGTGATGGTGATGGCAGCGTACCCTTGTGAACGTTATATAATTCAGCCTTGTGAACTGTACAATTTTAAATCGGCAAATTGTAGGCATGTGAATTTATCTCAAAAAAAAAGCTGCTAAAAATTTAAAAACTCATCTTGAGATTCCAGGGCAAGAAAGGCAGTGAGCATTGTTGGTAGAGTGACTGTTGCCTTGGCAACCCACTCCCATCTTGACATAGGCCCTTACCACCAAGTCCTATTGAGACTCTCCCTGCAGAGCAGTGACGAGCTGCTTTGTTCCAGGATGTTCCAGGATGAAATGCGCTGCCCCCTTCTCCCCCCACCCCCCCGTTTTCATGGTGGGGAATGAGCAGGTCACCGATGTGGAGACTGAGAACAGACAGGATGGAAAGGGGCCTCAGTTAACACAGCCCCTGACTGCCAACTATTCATTTATTTAAATCACTGAGGGGAAAGTGGGAGTTCTGCTTCTGGCCAAGAGGAATGAAGCCCCTTACTGCCTGTCTCCTGCTGACCACAACCAAATCCTCTGGACAAAACACAAAGCAAACACCTGAGGACACTGGAGAATCAACTCCGGATGGTGGGCTGTGGAGGCAGGGGCCACATGGGGAAAGGTTTCCCATTTGCTCCCTCTTCTCTCTCAGCCACGCCCCAAGTGTGAGCTCCAAGAGTCGTGTGGTAGTGCAGCAGCTCGAGCTCCAAAAGAAAGGCCACCTTTCTGAAGAACCGAGGCGAAGGGTCCTTGCAGTCCCAAGACTGTGTGTTGGGGAAGGGATGTCTTTGTGGGGATTTCCCCCCTTTGCTCTGTAGCCTTATTACCGCAGAGCTGCACAGTGGTAGTGAAGCAGGCAGGGAAGAGCCCCTGAACGCTGGAAAGTATAGGGATGAAGAGAGGAACACACTGACGGAGAGTCTTATTGTCTGTACAAGGCCCCCCCACAAATCTCTGGCTCCTCTCTGAGCTGTGCAGGACAGCTCCAACGCGGCATATAGCAACGGCTCCGAGAGTTCATCTAAAATTTAAAACACTGCCAGGGCGCCTGGGTGGCTCAGTGGGTTAAAGCCTCTGCCTTTGGCTCAGGTCATGATCCCAGGGTCCTGGGATCGAGCCCCACATCGGGCTCTCTGCTCAGCGGGGAGCCTGCTTCCCTTCCTCTCTCTCTGCCTGCCTCTCTGCCTACTTGTGATCTCTGTCAAATAAATAAATAAAATCTTAAAAAAAAAACAACTGCCATCTCCAGAGGACCGGAATAGACAGTTTTTCTGAAGACACAGAGATGGCCAACAGACACCTGAAAAGATGCTCAACACCACTTATCAGGGAACTGCAAATCAAAACCACAATGAGTTATAACCTCATGCCAGTCAGAATGGCTAGTATCTAAAAGAAATAAGTGTTGGTGAGAATGTGGAGAAAAGGGGACCCTGTGCACTGTTAGTGGGGAAGGAAACTGGTGCAGCCACTGTGGAAATCAGTATGGGGGTTCCTCAAAAAATTAAAAAATTCCACCTCTGGGCATTTACCCAAAGAAAACAAAAACACTAATTCGAAAAGATACATGCACTCCTGTGTTCACTGTGGCATTATTTATAAGAGTAAGATATGGAAGCAATTCAGGTGTCCACGGATGGTTGGATGGATAAAGAAGATGTGGTATATATACACAACAGAATATTCTCAGCCACAAAAAGTGAAATCTTCCCACTTACAACATGGATGGACCGGGAAGGTATTATATTGAGAGAAATAAGTCAAAGAGAAAAAGACAAATACCATATGATTTCACAGATGTGGAATCTAAAAAACAAAATGAGAGAAAACAAAAAAACAGAAACAGTAAATACAGAGAACCAACTGGTAGTTGCCAGAGGAAGTGGGTGGGATGGAAGGATGAGCAACATTGTGAAGGAGATTAAGAGAGTACAAAATTCCAGGTATAAAATAATAAGTCGCAGAGATGAAAAGTACAACCTAGAGAATACAGTCAAGACTGTATGATAAAAGATGCTAATGACACTTGTCCTGGTGATAACGGACAGATGGCTGAAATCATAGGACGACTACGTTGTGTACCTGGTGTACCTGGACTAACAGAACACTGCATGTCAGCTATACTTTAAACAAAAAACAAAACCACATACAAAAAACCAATAGCATCTCAGACTGACCCCTGGGTAACATGTGTGTGGGACAGAGCCAGAGAAGCATTAACAAAACCTTTGAAAATGGGGGCACTTGGGTGGCTCAGTGGATTAAAGCCTCTGCCTTCAGCTCGGGTCATGATCCCAGGGTCCTGGGATCGAGCCCCACATCGGGCTCTCTGCTCAGCGGGGAACGTGCTTCCTCCTCTCTCTCTGCCTGCTTCTCTGCCTTCTTGTGATATCTGACTGTCAAATAAATAAATAAAATCTTTAAAAAAAAAAACAAACAACCTTTGAAAATGGAGCTAACACTGGAGTCACCACCCACAGAAGACAGAATGTGCAGTCTGAACCTAACCAGGGTCACTGCCTATTTACAACAACAACAAAAATCTTTTTTTTTTTTTTCTTTTTGAGTAGGCTCCACACTGCGTGGAGCCCAACGTGGGGCTTGAACACACAACGCTGAGATCAAGAGTCAGACACTTAGCCAACTGAGCCACCCCCAGGTGTCCCCTAACACAAAAATCTTAACATTCTCCAGAGAATTATACAACATGATCCAAAGTGGACACAACAAAACATTTCAAACGTCCAGGATACAATCCAAAAGTACTTGACATATATCCCCACCCCCGACACCACAGAAACAAACCAAAAAACACCAAAAAATCCCCAGGAAAATGTAACCCACTCTTAAGGGAAAAAACAAATAACCCAGATTTGGGAACTCACCAATGACTTTAAGAGCAGCTATTGTAACTATATTCCAGAAGGTAAAGGTAAAATGGTAAGAAACAAACAGACCTACATGCAAATTTGGACCCAAAAAACTGGAAATAAAAAATTAGCACTGGCTAGGCTCAGGAGGAGAATGGATATGACAGAGGAAAGAGTCAGTGGACCTGAAATTAAAGTGAAGAGTTATACAATCTGAAGGACAGGAAGTTTAGGGAAGAAAATGAACAGAGAGCATCAATGGCCTGTGGGATAACATCAGAAGTCTGATATCACCGAGTCCCAAAAGGAGAGGAGAAAGGGATTAGTGCAGAAAAAAACATCTGAAGAAATAATGGCCACAAACTTCTCAAATTTGGTAGAAGATATAAATGTAGAGATTTCAATGCTCAGTGAACCCCAAACATGGGTTAAACTGAAACAACAACAAAGTGGCCTATTTCCTTCAGTCTCTCTCTTGGTGACCTCCTGAGGCTTCTCGTAAATGTTATCATTCCTAAGCCATTAATTCATGTTGCCTTCATTGAGCAAATGCATCCTTTCATTTCATTGAAAACACCACTGATTAAAAGAAGCACCGTTATTTCGTGTAGCATCTAAAAATGCTGCCAATTAATTTTAAGATTTCCTTATAAAGGACACATCCTGATTGCACAGCTGTGAAAATATAAAAAAGGCATCTTAGAATAAATACAAAACTCCGTGTTGAGCCCTGACTGAGTGCTGGACACCATGGTGAGGAGAACAGACAAGAGCCCACTCCTGACATTACTCCTCGCTCTTCTTGGTTTAGCAGGAAAGGACAAAATGTGTGTTCAGAAGAAGTCAATAATCTATGATGTTAAAAACTCGTGCAGAGCCACACTCCTCCCTCTCCCTTCTTTACAGCCCTTTTCTCCCAGTAAGGGAGAAACACAATCTAACAATAACCATTTCCACCCTAATCATTCTCTTCATCTTTATCACACTTTTTTCTGGAAAGGGTGAGATGCTAGGTAAGTTGCTCTTTCCCTTTAAATTTTAGCCACTCGCCCCACCCCCCACAAAAAAATGCCTTAAAAAATTCTACCCATTGTTTTCTAATTTCCTTACATTCATGAAAGATTACTTTTGTCTTAACCTGGGACAGTTTTATGTATCTTTAGAGTCCACTTCATTTTCAAGTTATTGATAGAGTACTAAGAGAGCGCAATAGAAATTAAGTTTAAATAAAAATTTAAAAATGAAGTTCCAGGTTTTTAAAATTGCAGCGGCCATTAACTGACAACCAAGTACATTGTTCTCTTCATAGTACTGGACCCACTGTTGAGATGAAACATAAGCTGTAAGAGCCTGTGTGTGCGTCTCTACCGAGATCCGACTCCTAGCTAGTAAGCCTTTGCTGAAAACACACGCACACCCCATTCCTGCTACTAGATTTGAAACTCTTGATTCCTTACTCTTTCCTTTTTCCAGATGTATAATTTTTAAACCCCTGTGTTTCAAATTCATTTTGCTTATGCTACTATTCTGATTCATAAGGAATGACCTCTGTGATGGCGGGCCCCTGACATCCCAGCAGCGGCCCACCAGCTGGCGCATCTAGGACTGCCCTGATGAAACGCCTCTCTGAACACCCCCTTCTCAACTCCAAGCCACTAGTCTGCTCTTTACATCCACAGAGGGGATGAAAAAACAAAACCAAACCAAAAATCCACACCATAGCACTGGTTTCCTAATGAAACAGACTTCACATGGTCAAATCTGCACTTGAACATGACCAGAGAGCCATTCTCCATAGGGCCTTTAGCTCTTCTGGCAGCCCTGCTCCAGAGGACAAGGTCAGCTTTACGGACTTTGCAGGTCTGCTAATGGACAGGATGCCGTTCGGATGACAAGGGTTGGGACAGTCTGGCTTTAATTGTCCCCGTCCAGCTGACTGGGCTAAATTATGCAGGCAGCAGAAGCCTCTTCTCTGGAACACCACGGCGGCTTCCTGGGAGCCTAGCTATAGTCGGACACCTAAATGCTCATGCCATAAGCAAACTCTGAGGGATGACCTACAATCCTAAACCCTTCCATTTGGATGCCCCCAAGAGCCCTCTGCATTCACTGTCCTGGAAAGAGAGTAGTAGCAGCTCGATCCCTGGGGGAGATCCTATCAGATAAGTGTGGAGCCTTTGTGCAGCTCAGTCTGCAAACCACAACATGGGATTAAACTGCAAACTGATTTCATTTGCTGTGCCACATGTGGGACCACTTACCAAGCCTGGTTTGTTTTTTGCTTTTTAAGAGAAAAACTGGACATACAATGAGGAGTTCAATTCTTGAGCTCAGAAATTATCAGCCATTTTAGGA
This sequence comes from Mellivora capensis, assembly GCA_004024625.1. Lineage (NCBI taxonomy): Eukaryota > Metazoa > Chordata > Mammalia > Carnivora > Mustelidae > Mellivora > Mellivora capensis. The sequence goes on along the minus strand of PISX010001883.1, from coordinate 52,811 downwards.
AGCCTTGAGAAACAATTCTCTTTCAATAGAGCACACTCACATTATCTTTCTGCTCTAAGGGAAAGGGGTGGCAGAGAGGTGAAGGTCAGGAGTTGAAAATATTATTTGACACAATAATTATTTTTGCAAGCTGCTGCACTGGTGCGGCAGAGGTCTGAGTCTTGGCACACGGGAATGCCCGCCTCGCGATCTGATCCCCCTACCAAGCAGCCCACCACCTGCAGCCCGGGGCGGGCCCGGGGGAGGGGGTGCCGGCAGACCCTGGCCTCCAGCCATGCTACCTCTCTTCAGGGCACTGGATCAGACATGGCAGATAACCAGCCCCCCCCCCCCCCCCCCCCCCCCCCGCCCAAAAAAGGAAAAGAAAAGACAAGGGAGAGAAGGGACAGGGAGGGAAAAACACCTAAAATTTGGACTCAGAAGGTCTTTTCAAACACTTTAATCCTTTCGTGCTGGTGGTTCCTGGAGCGTCCGTTACTGGCACTGGACCCTGTAGCAGGAAAATCCGACTCCCCAAGCCAAAGCGTTAAAGAGAAGACTGCTAATCAGCTAAATAGAAACTGGAATCTATTCCCATCAAGTCCCTTTTTTCCCTCATCACCAGAGGGACACCATAGTGTTCTGAAATACACTCTTGACATCATTTGGCAGGCAACCCTATTCTGCTGAACATGATTCAGCCCTTAGGTTATTGTTTTTAATATTAGAAAGTGAGCTTTTAAATGCCAGACAAATTTTGCAGCAGGGGGACAAAAAATATTCCAAGTGGTCTCACTGGACCTTCTACCAACTGTGTCTACCAAATGGCTTAAAAGACCACCTTCCCATGGCGTTTCAGAAACGAGGCAGAAAGCTAGCTCTGTCCAACTATTACCTAATGCGAGACTTTGTTCTCCAAGTTCACAGAGACGGTATTTAAGGATCAGGCTGAACTGAGGCGGCAAGGCTGTGGAGTGAGAATGTAGCCATGCAAGCAGCAGAGGAAACGAGTGAGCACGGCGGAGGCAAGGGGCAAAGACCCAGCAGAAAGCCACCGTGGCTGCAAAACGTCGTTCTTCACTCACACCTACCTCCTGTCCATGTTGCCGCTGACCATGAGGTTGGGAGGGCTGTCTCTGAGGTTGACGCAAGTGAAATCACCAAGCGCGTTGCCCAGCTTTGAGAGGCACCGTTCTGCTTCCAGGCTGTACACCAGGATCTGGGAAGGAAGGAAGGTACGTGGGTGTGCAGCTGCTTACAGCAGGCCCCCATCCAACACTTCTTATCCCAGACCATCACCCAGCTCCCCTTAACGGATATGTTCTGCTGCATAATTTCCTGACCTTTTCCAGCACAGGGATATGGCTCTTAGAATGACAAAAGTAAATGCAAAAGAAAATAAAAGAACAGCCAAAGAATTCCTCAGGCCAAGGTACAAAAATCATAGGACACAAAGGAAAATGCCAAATGGGGACATTAGGTATCCCAATTTCCTAACCCAGAAAGAGCAGCATGGAAACTAAGGGTCAGTGATGGCGTCAGATTGGAAAGCTGCCTTCTGATTTTCTGATATCCACAGATGAGCCAGCCTGTGTTCTCTCATTTTTCCCATCTCTGTATTGCTATCCCAGAAGGTGAAAGAAAGAATGATACTATTTCCAGGAGGATGGACAGTTAATCACTACATGACAGATGATTTCTTTAAACTACAAACCAAAAGACAAAGTCTTATTCCCAAACATTAAAACAAGTTTCTTAAGTGAGGTATAACTGACATTCCCAAACACCTCTCTCTTCAGCCACTCTCCTCTTGCTAATTTTAGGAGGTTCTGTTCTATAAGGTGTGGAAGCAAATAAAGTATCCTTTATCTCTAGACTACGTATTCATTATGATGGAACAGTTCTGTGCTTTCTCTCCAGCAAAAAGAAAAAAAAAGGGTGGTTCATGAGGAATCTTTCTAAAGATTATTTAAGTCTTTTACTAAAAAAAAAATTAATAATTCAATTAATTAACATTAAATGCTTGCTATGGGGGGTGCACGGGTGGCTCAGTTGGTTGAGTGTCTGCCTTCAGCTCAGGTCATGATCTCAGGGTCTGGTGAGCAAGCCTGGTATCAGGCGCTATGCTCAGCAGGGAGTCTGCTTCTCCCTCTCCCTCTGCCTCTGTGATCACTCTCACTTCTCTCAAATAAATGAATAAAATCTTTAAAAAAAACAACAACTAGATGCTTGCTATGGATTAGTCACTGTTGTAAATACTTAAGATACTGCCCATGTGTGCTCCCAAATTCACAGTTCAAAAGCCTCCTCATTCTCATTCTCTCTCTGACACACACACACACACTTCTGGGCACATATTCTATTCTGTTGATCATGTGGTTAAAATGACTGAACTCAAAACTCTTAATGTTAATATTTTGTAGAGATTCTCCTCCTCTTGGAGAGGAGGAGATGGAAATGACTTGCTCTCTTTTTCTTCTCAACCTTACATTTATCAATTTATCAGGATATTCTTCTTTCAGTATTCAGAGGCTGGTGGTCTCCACCTTGAAAACTATGATCTCCTTATCAACATACATTTCTAACAAGTGAATCTTTGGAAATGCTTCACAGTTAAAACAAAATTATCACCTTAATTAATATTGCCAGCAGCTCCTGAAAGGAAAAGAGACTATTTCAAATTTTAAAATGCCTTCCTAACCTATTAAGACTATAGAGAACAAGCTAAATTTGTTTTCATGCAGTGGAAAATAACTTTGAAAAAACTCCAAGAATTCTATACAGTTCTAGTAATTCTGAAAATAATTCAACAACTCTAAAATATTAAAAAAAAGTTATTCTTCCAAGTAAGAACATAGAAATAATCAAATCTTCTATCTAATATAGTAAAGAACCTAAAAGCTGCATAAAATCAGTTCTAGCAGGGAGAAAAAAATTAACAGCAACCTCATGGTCTCTCACATAGGCTAATTTTCCTTGTAAATAGAGCTTTTGGTAGAGTTCTTGGACTCAATTTCTTTTTGTTTTCAACTTCCATAGTAGGAAGGTAGGCCTCTAATGTGCAAAAGTCCTGGGTAATTGTAAGAATTAAAATCTGGTATTCAGTCCATCTTTACTTTTTCTCATTCCTTTTTGACAAGTGGAGGGGTCCTCTCTAAGTGACACAGGGAAATCTGATCCCTCTCCAGAAAGACTGCAAATTCATCATAAAGGCATCAAAGTTTGTAGTCAAGAGTCAAGTATTTTCTGAAATGTTTAATAATTCAATGAATCAGAATATCCAAAGAGTACCTTTACCATTAGGGTTAGTTAAAGACCACAGAGATTAGAAAACACATTACCCATCTCCTAGGCAGTTCTTTCCATGTTAAAAGTCCCTTAACGACCTTTACCATTTCTCCCTCCCTCCCTCCCGCACTCTCTCTCTTTTAATAAGGTTGAGCAAATGGGACTTCATTTTATCTGATTGCCACAGACGAGTGAGATTAATTATTCATACTCCCACTCCCCCTCTTGTTAAGACCATGCATTAGACTAATTTTTCTCTTTATTGCCCTAGTTGGGTGAGTCTCAACCCAGGGCCACTTGACTCCCTCTCAGAGGTGTATGGATATGCTGGAAAGAAGGAAAATACTACCCAGAGCTAAAATCTCAGACAAAATGCTCTGCACTAATGTGACCGCCAAATCAATAGATATTGCTGGAATTTTTCCCTTTAAGTACCAAGTGTATGTTACAAAAGAGCCTACATAAGTGATTACAGAGCAAAGTTTTATTTTAAGAATGATCTCAAGTGACAAAATTAAGGCCGGCACCTCTTCTGCAGAGAGAACTACGGGAGATGCCTGTGCAGAGGACACGGGGAGGTGTGTCTTGGTCTCTGGCTTCCAGGTAGCTAGCTACTGAAAGGGCACCTGGTGGGAACAAGCATTGTTTAAAAAGAACTTCAGGGGGCGCCTGGGTGGCTCAGTGGGTTAAAGCCTCTGCCTTTGGCTCAGGTCATGGTCTTGGGGTCCTGGGATTGAGCCCCACATCAGGCTCTCTGCTCAGCAGGGAGCCTGCTTCCTCCTCTATTTCTCTCCCTCCCCTCTGCCTACTTGTGATCTCTGTCAAATAAATAAATAGAATCTTAAAAAAAAAAATAAAAAGAACTTCAGCAGAAAGTTCCTCCCCCCCTCACCCCCAGAAACCTTAATGTATTTTCATGAATCCTAGTTTGAGAATCCAAACTTTCCATTTTGGCAGCTGTTCAGATTTCTTTGAAATCTTTTTCTTAAACGATCTATTTTTTTCTGATTTCAAGTGTAATATATATTGTAACACATTCTAACAGAATTACAAGAAGTTGAAAACCTTCTATAGATCCGTCTCAGAAATAACCACTTCAGCAGTTCGGTGTATACAGCGAGACTTCCTTCTGACACAGGTCTGCCTTGTCTGTTTCTGTGTGTATATAAAACTGTTTTCCTTTGAATGGAATTATGTTGTTTTACAACTTGTTTTTCCTAAACAATGTGAGAGTCCTTTCCTCATGAGTCTCTATAGATAGACCTTGTTCTTAAAGGCTGCACAGAATTTCTCTACGGATATGTAATTTCATGCTGATGGCTACTTGGGTTGTTTCTCTCTTTTAGACCAATAATGTACTTCGTTCAACAGTTAAGTCAACATATATTTATTAATCATCTTTACAGTAGGTACTGGGATAACCCAGGATGGCGGAGGACCTGCAGAAGCCTCAGCATGCTGCCAGCTGTTAAGGTCTATCCTTTTACCAGCTGCTGCACAGCCCTCAGCCGTCCCGCTCCCCCATACCTGGAACTTGCCTCTCTGAGGAAACCCACCTTACAGCCAGGTCCTTGCATCTGGTGTTGTAACTTGTGACGGCAGGGGGAGGAGGCAGGGTACAATCAGGAAGGAGGTGGCAGCCCCAGGGCCACTATCAGGGGTGCCTGGTGCAGGTGGACCCTGTACTTTCCAGGAGTAACCCGGAGTATTTGGTGTGCCCAGGACTGGCTATCCAACCAAAGCTTGAAGGAAAGAGCTGAGAAACCGCTACTGTCCCTAGTGGGATAAGGTCCTTCACCCACCCAGTGAGAACTGAGTGTCACTGCAAATGTTTCCTAAATCTGGGACCCCTGTTACCTTCATAATGAAACAGGAGCCAGCTGCACACAGCCTCGCAGTCCCAGACTTTTGGTCATGCACTGCTGGAAGAAGAACGGAACTCCATTTCCGTTCTGATTTTAAACTTACCCAAACAGTAAGTCCTCCTCATAGTCCTCGATCTGCCAAAGGCATGACACCAACCACCTGATCAACTGGCTTGCCTCCTCAGGCCCTCAGCACTGCCTTTCCAAAGGAGGAGAGGTCAGAAGGATTCTTTACAAGATGCTGGCATTTAAAAAAGCACAGTGGGGGACACCTGGGTGGTTAAGCTGGTTAAGCATCTGCCTTTGGCTCAGGTCATGATCCTGGAGTCCTGGGATTGAGTCCTGCATCAGGCTCCTTGCTTAACGGGGAGCCTGCTTCTCCCTCTGCCAGCCACTCCCTCTGCTTGTGCTCTGACAAATAAATAAAATCTTAAAAATACAGGGCACCTGGGTGGCTCAGTGGATTAAGCCTCTGCCTTCAGCTCAGGTCATGATCTCAGGGTCCTGGGATCGAGCCCAGCATAGGGCTTTCTGCTCAGCAGGGAGCCTGCTCCCCCCACCCCCCGCCTCTCTGCCTACTTGTGATCTCTGTCAAATAAATAAATAAAATCTTTTTAAAAAAATCTTAAAAATAAATTTAAAAAATAAAATTAAAAAATAAAAAAGCATGGTGGTTTAAAGATCACTTGTCTGCTGCCATTTTAAAAAAGAGAAGTGATAAAGAGAGCTAAAGGTTGGGAGATGCTGGGCTGAGGGTCAAAGAGAACAGGCATGGTGTGGGTGAGGATATCTGAAATCCCTGGAGATGACAAAATCTATCTACTTTCTTTCTTGATTCCCTAAGAAGCCACCCCCATCACTGCCACACATACTTTGCTCTTCTAAGGGGGATAGCCCTGGTAAGAAGCCAAATTCTAGAGAGTAAAGCAAATAATCCTCATGTTCTCTCCAATTCCATCCCAATTATGCTTATTTTGTGCTCTCTCTGTGCCCTTGGCAGAATTCAATTTGACAAGTTCCACTCTTGTCGGTACTGAATGTATTTACTGTCTACACACTTTACCTGGTGTTCCCAAGATGCCATCTTGAACTGTGTCTCAACTTCTTTTCCCCAGACCTGTGTTCTCAAACACTGGAGACTGCTCTGGGCAGGCCACCTGAGGCTCTGTTACCAAGCACCACGCGCCACACGCTATAAAACACTGCTCAGACTTAGGCTCAAAGTTCCTTGGGGGCAGAAATCCTATCATTCATTCCTGCGGCACTGATCCAGGACCGAGTGTGTGCTTGGAGATTAACTGATTGGTACATGGTATCCAGCCCACCACAGTCCAGTTCATAATAAATATCCAGAGATGCTTTGTTTTGCTTGACACATTCTTCCCCCATTTCTGGATGCCTAATTTTGCTACTGGCCTGTATACAAAGAATCACTTCATCCTACTCAAAGTAGGAGGTTCCATAGATCTCTCTCCAGAAAATCCAGATTCTAGAACACCCTGACTGTATCCAGGCTAAGGTTTTACCCTGACAACACAGCAGACTAGAATATGTGGAAAACCCTCCTGTTTACAAACACTGAAAATGCTGGATAAGTTTCAGTCTATTAAATATTCTTCAGACATTCTGTTTAACTCCTAAAAAATCCGAGAAATTCTGAGGAGCCAAAAATGAAGAGGGCGCTAAAACCAGAAAAGGAAGTGGCACTCATGTCAGGGGCTGCTCTGAGGACATCTGCCAGCACCAGGAGCCCAGAACTGGAGCAAGATGAGGCAAAGTTTCCGGCCAGAACTAAACAGAACACCAGAACTGAGATGTCTGCCTCCAACTGGGGCCGTTGTATGGATAGGTACACTCAGTAAAAAGCAAACTAGGGAAAAAGCCAATCCACTGGCAAAGAGAGCCTACCTGGAAACCTGTCTGCCTTAGGTTCAGCTCAGGATGGAAAATGTGGGCTCTGCGTCTGCCCTCACACAGGTTCAGACTTTGAATTTATGCTACCTGCAAGGCCCCAAATCCCTATGCCTACTACTTAAAGTACTTTTAGGTCAGTACGAACATGTCTCCTGGTACCTGGCAGAGTCTTCTCAGGAGGATGACCCACTCAACCTAGGCCCCTTAGGAAACCTACAAATCAATATCAGCCAAATACGAGCTCATAATTTTAAAAAATCCCAAATAAAGAAACAAATCATAAATGAGAGGTAGAAAACAAAGAGAATAATTAGACTTCCAAGGATATCAGATATTTATTAGATAAAACAAAAAATGTATGCTGAAAATGCCTATAGAAATAAAAGTGGGTGAGGGGCTAAAAACTGCAAAGCAGCCTTGGGAGAAACAAAACAAATGGAATTTCTAGAAATTAAAAAAGGCAATCGATGAGCTAAAGAACTAATCAGAGTCCAAGAGACTTCTGCGAACCGAAGACAGATCTGAAGACATCGGGAGGTAACACTGAGCGGCAGGGATGGACAGTGTGACTAGCACAGAGGACAACAACCGAGTCCAATACACATGCCCCCTGAGTTCCAGACAGGAAGAGGGAGACGAAAATTCTGACAATAGTTCAGAACGTTCTAAACTGGAAGGGAAGAAGCACAAGAAATCCCAAGCAGGAAAAACAGAAGTACATGCACACCTACAGACACGAGAGAGAAACCAGAGAAAAGTAAGGAAAAGGTCTTCAAAGCAGACAAAAGCAGAGGCCATTAGACTGACAGTCAAGTGGTCAGTGGCCCCAAAGGAATCAAAACCAATAATTTCCTCAAAGGTCTGAGAGAAAAGACCTGCCAGCCTACCATTAGAAAGGATCAGCAAAACCACCTTAGACTGAGCTGAAATAGAGAGGTTTGGGGGAAAAAAACACAGAGAACACCTGTGCCTAAAAGACCCTCGCTAAAGGAACTTCTAAAGATTATACTTTTGGAAGATGGGAAATCATTCCAGAAAAAAGGCCTGAGACGCTAGAAGGAACAGTAAGCCAAGATTCAGGTAAATGTGCTAAAAGTATGCAAATACTATCTACAACAGCAACGCTGACCTGGGGGTACAGAAGTAGAACAGACTGTGTCCAGTCCTTCTGCCAAACAGACAAGTGCCACGGATCAGGGCAATGCACCACAGCCACAAAGATGCCAGACGCCCAGGGGACCCTCCAGTGCAACGGTCTGCAGTGGACAGACAGTTCCCATGGTTGGCACAAAGGAGGGACTCAACATGTATTTGGTGAAAGAATGAGTAAGTGCTACACGTCTCTGCCTGTATCGATCACAGGCCCATGGCCCACTGACCTACGGGAGAGATCTGCTCCACGCATACAAATGAACAAATTAAGTCCGTTTGCTTTTGCACTCATGGCAACATATTTAGCGGTTTCAGAAGTGGGAGGTACACAGTTGCATTCAGTACAGATCCTGAAGTGCAAGACTAGTAATGCCCATTTAAAAAAAAAAAATCGCAAAAAGAAAAAGACTTCTCAGCCTTTGGGGTAAGTCTACTCATGACTCAAATGACCCAAGCTGCTCTTCTGACCCAACATAAATATGACCCGCAATAATGTGGTAAACAATTTCGCTGCAAAAATGCAGGGTCTGCATATTCATGTTCGCATACAGAGCTAAGTGAACAGCCTCTATAAATTCACAGATGAGCTAAGATTTAAAAAAACGAAGAGAAAGACAGACAATTGGGGAAGGAGGGGGGGCCTGGTGAGAAAAGAGTAAATCATACACAAAACAGCCAATAAAAAAATAAAAAAGCAGTTAATATACATGAATAATGGATGTCTGATTTAAAAGCAGTTTACTCCGATATGATGTAATTTTTGACAATCAGCCAGAGAGACTATTTTGTAAGCCCTTGCCAGGGAGAAGTCAGAGCGGGAGGCTTGGTAACACGGCATATCTCTGAACATGTGCACAGTGACTCTCATCGCCATCCCAAAGGTGACTTTCTGTTGGCAAACAGAAACTTGCCTCCCAGGTGCACTTAGCAGCAGCAACCGGCAAGATGCAAGGCTTGAAGAATGGACCCCGGCGCGAGCGCGGATCCCTGAAGTGCAGCGCCCCCCTCCGCAGTCTCTATGACACGCTGCTGGCACAGGCCACCCTCAAAATGCAGCACAAAGGGAGAAGCAGCCTGGGCTGCTTTCATGTTTAAGTTTTAATTGGAGTGACAAGCCCACAAGGCCAAGATATTTCAGGGACAGGACGGTGTTGCCGAGTGTCGCCAGGCGCTGGGCCGGCAAAGCCCGCGTGCGCTCCCTACCACCGCGCGCCAATGCACCTGCACCCCCCGCTGTTCCAGGACTGGACTCTGCCTGCGAAGGCGCTGCCAATCACCACGGCCTGTGCCAAACGCGGGGGCTTTGTGGCGTGGGCAGATGTCTACAAAGGACCAGAGTGAGGCCAAACCAACACCTATTGTGACCTAAATCTGAAAGGAATCCAGAGAGCAGGAGTACACTCGGGTGAAAATGCAGGCAGACGTAATCCAAATCTCTCCCGCTCTCTCAACCCTGCGTCTGTAGATGCTGGAGGATGATAAAGCAGGCAGGTCGGCTTGTGGAGGGACAGAACAGGGCTCTCTGCTTGGCTGCAGAGGGCTCTCTCTAGACTCTGTCCTAGAGCCAGAATAAGGAAGAGACGCGACCGCAAAGACCTGGGGGGTACCTAAAACCGACAGGAAGCACTCCTCGCCACAGCGTTCAGCCCAACGAAGAGCTCATACTTACTATGCAAACATGCCTCCGAAAGCTGAAAATCCTCCCATCCTCCTGTTAGGCTCCCAGCTCGCCTCATGGTAACAAAGAGCACAGCTGGTTTCAAAGCACTTCACAAACAGCAACCGCAGGTAACTGCTCCCAGCCCACAAGAAAGTTATTCGGTCCACCGCTTGCATACATGGAGGCAATGGAGGCCGCAGACTACGGGATGGCGTCTGTAAGCCTCTAGACTTAACATCGGACTGGATCGTGTAGGCGGTCACACCGGCCGGGCTCTCGGTTCCCGTCTGACTGGGCTGGTGACTTGGGAGTGTGGCCCCGGGCTGGACTGGACAAAGGCTTAGAGGAAGGCAGACAGGCAGAGAGTGGCTAAAATGAGACCCTGGACACACAGGACAGCCGACGGGGGAGAGTGAGCAAATGCGCTGAACAGTCATGGCCTTCGGTGTCGGGCGAACGGTCCACGCTACAGCTGTGGTTCACAACTATACCCCCCGCCACACACACATGAGCTCAGAAGTGCTTTGCACATAAAGAATACATAAATAGTATCTATTAATAGTAATCCCGATATTCCTTCACATAAATCCTTTCAGAATATTCTATGGGATTCTCACAACTACCAAGTGGAAGACAAATACTACTGCCTACATTTTATGCACAAAGAAGTGGAGGCCCAGTAGCTTGCTCCAATTACACAGGTGACAAAGGCGGCCAAGGACACAGGTGGCAGAGCCCAGCCAGTCCCATCCCTACGTCAGTGTCTGCCGTATCACAATGCCTTTCTGGTTTCCAAGAAAAATGGTTCTTAATAATGGGTAATGTTTATAGTGTCCTCTTAGGTGCAAAAGACTACCACGATGCCGTCTCTCACCTGCTCCCCACAATCCCATATGGTGGGGGTCACAGGATTTTACCAGTTGTGCACATAAGGAAATGGACGTGTGGAGAGGTAGAAGCACTTACTTATCACTGTAAGTGCTTCTCCACTGTAAGTTCCCAGTTGTGGAACCGGGATTCAAACCTGGGTGCTGAGCTTCCACACCCAAGCTCGCTCTTGAAACCTCTACCCCATGGTGCGCAGAGTGTGGCCCCAGGACGAGGAGCATTACAGTACCTGCCAGACATGCAGATTCTTAGGCCCACCCCAAACCTCGACTCAGAACCCTTGGGGCTAGGGTCCAGAGATCCACATATTTCTACGCTGCCTGGCATTTGAGAACCCCCCCACTATACCAATACTGCCTCCCAAGCCAAGAATGAGTCTCCACCACGACAGAAGTATTACTCAGCCTCCCAGTTAACGCTAATAGTTAAGAAGAGTGCTGGGCAGTAACAGTACCAAAAGGTGAGATTGAGACCACGTACCACACAAGTCAGAGAAGAAGGGTATTCACTGAGAGCCAGCGAGTCAGTAAAGCCCCTTCTGGTAAGTGGGACTCTGGACAGACCTTTCCTGAAAGGACACGGAGAGACAGGAGGGAGAGAGGGAATGCTTCTGTCAGTCAGTAACAGACGTGTCCTGTTGTGGACTGAGTCGGCTTGGCTGGAGCAAGGGACTCATTCTGGAGGTGTGGGGTGAGAGCAGGAACTCGACTCCTACAGGTCTTGAGGGCCAGGCTGAAGGCCAGCACACCGGGGCCTCACCCACAGTCCTCAGAACGGAGCCACTGCTCTGGTAAAGCCTGACAGGACCATGAGGAGGTATGCTGACAGGTGGTATAAGAGCACAGAGGCGGGGACAGAGCAGGGACCAGTATGGGAGGGGGTACCGGGAGCAATTATTTTCACGTCATTTTTGTGAACATGAGACAAGAGTTCATACTCCAAGGAAACACTGCAGGGCAATGTGGCCACCCAGGGGAGTAGATGGAGCCTCAACCAGAGGTCCTAACCTAGAAAGATCCAAAGGATCTGGGTACTGAATTTGGTTGAGGTCCAGTCAGTCAGTCCTGTATCAATGGATCTTTCTGGAGCAGGCGAGGTGAGCAGAGGCTGGGGCCCAGGTCCCAGCAGAGCTGCTTTCTGCATGCCCCACAGTTCGGTCCATTCCTTGCCTCCTCTTTTTATTTTTGTTTTTGTTTTGAAACAAACTGTTACCATCTTACAATCCTGTAGGTTGGAAACCCACTCTGGGTCTCATTGGCTAACACCTAGTTCCCTGGTCAAGACTAGGGAAGAATCCGTTTCCTTGCCTTTTCCAGCTTCTAGAAGCTGCCCATATTCCCTGGCTCTTAGAACCTTCCTTCCATCTCCAAGCCATCAACAGGGAGTTAGGACTTTCTCACAGGGCATCACCTCCTCTCCCACCTCCCTCTTCTACTTTTAAGGATGCTTGCGATTACACGGGGCTCACCCAGATAATCCAGGACAATCTTCCTATTTTAAGGTCAGGGGACTGGCAACCTTACTTCCTTCTACAACCTTCATTCCCCTTTGCCATGTAACCTAAACTATTCACAGGTTCTAGCAACTGTGGACATTTGGTGAGGGACACTCTGTTGGATTCCTGGCCTCACTGTGACACACTATAAACCTCATTACTCAGCTCAAATTCCTTAATTTGGAATATGATCCCTCAAACTTGGACTGAGCTGGAGTTTTCCTTTACTCTGCAAATTAATAACACATGGAGAGAATGCTTAAAAGAGTAACTTTGCATCCATTAGGACTCATCTGCAACTCAATAATTTATAATTATTAACCCACTCTAACGTGATGTCTCATTGAAACTGGAGTGCTGAGTAAATGAATAAATCATATTTCATCTATGTATTGAATAAAAAGCAAAGTCCTCTAACTTGTAATATTTTGTTAGTCTAAGCTATGTGTATTTGAGAACAATAAAATATTTTAAATATCCTGAAATTCTACTCACACAGGTCATTTTCTGGGTGCCTTCTTTCTCCTGCTCTCCGCCAAACTATCCATGGGTTTTAACGGTCTGGACATCTACATACCAGAGCATGCAATCGATTCTACAGTGTTACTGTTTTTAGTTCTAGAGCAAAGACAAATATTTCCCATAGCCCTCTCCTGGCACCCCTTGATCTTTATCAACTGAAAAACAAGCTGATTTTTAACCCTAACAAAACCTAGTTGCTGCTTGGGCCATATTGACTCCAAGACTCATCTGTCACAAAGAAGCCAAAGCCATACCTATTTGTGAGGTGAAACAAACACAAAGGTCAACTCCAAGTTCACATTCTTCCATGGGTGTGGAATGGTAAACCAGGATGGAAATTCCACATAAATTACCAAGAACGCCATTAGAGAAATAAGGCCCTATTAACAGGCCATCTGTAGATCCTCTCAGACAGGTGAAGGAGATTAAGAGATACAAACTTACAGTTATAAATAAGTCATGGGAATGAAAAGTGCAGCATAGGGAATATAGTCAGTAATAGTGTAATAACATTGTATAGTGACAGATGGTGACTACACTTACTGTGGTGGGCACGGCACAATGTACAGAACAGTCAAGTCACTAGGTTATACGCCTGAAACTAATATAACATTACATGTCAGCTACACTTTGATTAAAAAACAGAGAAAAAAAAATAGGCCCTAAATAAAATTCTAAGCTAATTCAAGGGGCAAAAGAGAAGAAAAGCAATGATCACAATATACTTCAGTGTAATCATCTTGTAATTTTGCTCAGAGCTTCAAGAATACTGGTCCATGGGGCACCTGGGTGGCTCAGTGGTTAAAGCCTCTGCCTTCAGCTCAGGTCATGGTCTCAGGGTCCTGGGATCAAGCCCTGCATCGGGCTCTCTGCTCAGTGGGGAGCCTGCTTCCCCCTCTTTCTCTCTACCTCTCAGCCTACTTGTGATCTCTGTCAAATAAATAAATAAAATCTTAAAAAAAAAAAGAATACTGGTCCAGGTTTTTAACAATTAGAAAATGACACAAATGTCATTGGTGTACAAAATCATGCAAATATAAGTGAAGACAAAAGATGTTTAAGACACAGTGCCAGCCCTCTCCAATAAGGCTTCACGTGTCAGAGGCTTTGACACAAAGTGACTCAGCATTCACATTAACTTACTCCATTAATTCTGTAAGAAGCTAAATTGATCCATCCCTTATCTATTCTAAATGTATTCTTTGAAAACAGTTCTTGGGAAAATGAATCTCATGAAGCACCACAGACTGCTATCACTACCAGCATGGCTTTAGCCCTGCCCCCCTCCAGGTGGCCTGCATCACCCCAATACTGCTCCCCCAAACTTCCTCCCCTTCAGGCCTGCTGCCTCTACCTGGGTTTGCCTCCTGCCCAAGCTTTCCTGATGAACTCCAACCTGACCTAAAGCTAGGGGGTGGGGAGGTGAAAGAGGAACCTGACAAGTGCTGAGCGCCAGGCCCGTGCAAAGCACTTATCTGCCGTTCCCAGGTCTTCTCCCTTCCCAAATGGGGAGCCTGAGGCATGCGAGTAACCCAGCTAAGGTTTATCGGACTCCAGAACCTTGCTGAGTCCCCAGCGATTATCCCACTACTTGAATGGAGCTGAAAATACTTTCCCCTCTATTCCCTTCCTCTGACTTCATCCCTCCCTCTCAGGAGTGGCCCAGGACTGCTAGAGACCCTAAAGGCCTCTTAGCTTCCACAAGCAGCAGCAGTATTCTAAGAAATGCTTTTTCTGGAGTCACGCACTGTGATCACAAGGCATATCAGAGGTGGCGGCGAAAGGTCTCTGCAGTTTAGAGGTTCCATGCTCTGCCCTGAGAAACCCTAGAGCCATGGGGGTGCTTCAGGGTTTCCACAACACATGAGAATTTATTATTATTCATTAACAATACAGAACGGTTTTCTCGCCTCCTGATACCATTTCAGTGCTAAAACGTGTACGAAACGCATTTGGATGTTCCATCCTCATCTATTTATCTGTATAATTTTTCACTGCTCTGAAATTCAGCAACTTCAGTAAGATGGGCTCCGGTTCCTTTTGATGGGGGAAAACCACTTCTGTGTTGCTACATTGCTGGTAAGGCCCACAAGATCGTAAGCCCCACGCAAAGGTCATGTTTGGTTCATCTTGGTTTTCAGTTCCACTCAGAAGGGGTGGAGGGTGGGGCTCAGTCGTTACGTGTCCAACTCTTGGTTTTGGCTCAGGTCATGATCTCAGGGTCATGAGATTAGGCCCTGCAAGGGGTTCCACACTCAGCAGGGAGTCTGCTTGAGATTCTCTCCCTCTCCTTCTGCCCCTCCCTGCAACATGCACACATGCTCTCTCTCTCATAAATAAACCTTAAAAAAAAAATCTAGCATACAGCATGTGTTCAATAAGGAGTCACTAACAATGGCAGCAACCTCAATAATAAAAATGGATCTTTTTGGTAGTCCGCATGACTCAGTAACCCAAGAAAACTGGTCTCCAAGAGCTACTTCCCTAAATTTCTCCAAGAACAAAGCATATATAAAAAATTTTAAAGGTTTTAAGATGAGAGTAAAAAGGAAATTAGCCATTTACTTTGGGAAATTTCAATTTAAATTAGTCATCCTGTTTGTAAAATACCAAGTTTCTGTTCTCTGGAATAGAGCAAAAGATGGGTTTCATATTCTAGTGTAGATATGGAAGAGGGGGGCCCAAATGCACAGGTGGTGAGTTTCTGATTCCAAAGGCTCTCCCTGACTGATATTTCAACTCGTGACAAGCGCAAGCCACCAATCCAGAGTCCTTGCACGTTCATGTAGAGGGAATGATTATCACAGGAGACGTTAGCAATTCTTTTCCAGCGTGATGTAAGCTGAGGCAGCAGCGCCAAGCAAGCGTCCTTGTCAAACACATTCCAGCCTTCTGGATTACTTCACTCACATCTCCCTGATTAGGATGCATGCCGCGTGCTGCTTAATACAATCTGCCATCGAATGCCAAGTACTTCAGAACTAAATTAGAAATATGTCCAAATACATAGAATGATGCTAAGAGCCCTAAGTGGGTCTCTCTCTTTCCTTTATGAGGCATGAGACTCGTCGTCAACATAATGCTCTTAAATGAGGCAATTCTATCTTCTAACCCTCTACCTCTGAGAGCAAAAATTTAATTCAAGCAGCAAAAGAATTAATAAAGATAATATGGTATCATAAATACCATTTTCATGGATGAAGTGTTTTTGACAGATTCAGGAAACGTGAGACATAAAAACATACTTTAGAGGGTTAGCAACAGAGTTGACACTGATTTCCACACTGCAGCACAATGGAGGCTAGAGTAATCGCAACTACACTTGTTTTCCCTCACCATCACATGCCACTTAGCAATGGCCACCTTTCAGGTCATGTATGCCACTGAAGTAAAGAGCCCAAGAAGGCAATATCAAAACTCTAGCGCCTGTAAGTCTGGGGATCCCTGTGCACAGGCAGACCAAGAGGGACCAGAGCTTTCTCTCTGATCCTTCCTACCTGAGCTGGAAACAGCTGAACCACCAGCTGTATTTACAAGTCTTTTCTTAAGACTAAATACCTTACTTTTTTGAGAGAGAGGGAAGGAGGAAGCATGCATCTACGCACGAGGCAGGGGATAGGCAAAGGAGCAGGGAGAGAGAGAATCATAAGAAGGCTCCATGCCCAGCACGGAGCCTGATGCAGGGCTTGATCTCACCACCCTGAGTTGATGACCTGAGCGGGAAAACAAGAGTTGTTTAACTTGATTAACCAACTGAGCCACCCAGGTGCCCTGAGATTAGATACATTTGTGCGATGTTCCTTGGTTTCATTCCCTTAGGAGACTACGTGTATTAACAGGGCTAGGTTCTAAAAGTGCCAATTCACTGAAGCCTGTACAGAATGTCGTTGTAACGTGCCAATGCCAGGAACACAACTGGTGTTCTGTAACTCTCCGCGCCCAGCACGCGTCCGGATGGCTAGCTAGATGTGTGAAAGGATGGATTCGAAAACATTATTACGGGGAGCCTGGGTGGCTCAGTGGGTTAAGGCCTCTGCCTTCAGCTCAGGTCATGATCGATCCTGGGATTCTGGGATCGAGCCCTGCGTCGGGCTCTCTGCTTGGCGGGGAGCCTGCTTCCTCCTCTCTCCCTGCCTGCCTCTCTGCCTACTTGTGATCTCTGCCTGTCAAATAAATAAATAAAATCTTTAAAAAAAAAAAAAAGAAAGAAAACATTATTACTTGATGCTCAGATAGCTGTGGTTCCTATAAAATGCTAATGTGATTATCATATGGTGCAAGGATATTCTCCAACTAAACACAAATAATGCTGCTGGGACACTTCTACAGGTTAGGGAAATTCTGGTCGCTGACTCAAATTCTGTATCAACATTTGGATTTCACTATCTGCTTTGATCACAGTTAATCAATAACGGATTATAGCTAAACCCCAGTTCTCTATCAGTACAAACGAAGATAAACCAAACTCTCTGTTCTCATAAAGCCTTCATCTGAATCCTAAATACACGGGCCAGAGGCACAGACACAAACCCCCACGTGCATTTAGCCGTAGGCAGACTCTCCTGCTAATAGTCTCACACCAACCTAATAAAATGTGCTGGGCCACATGATGCCGGGCCAAAGCAAATAGAGCCCAAATATGGTATTCACAGTGTAAGCACAGTGACACTGAGCACCACACATAAGACTGTTTGGGAATTATATTATAGGATAGCAGGAGGATACTAAAATCTTATAGAGCCACCCATGACATGGCTTAGTTCACCCAGAAATGTTACAGGACAATTAGTTTCCTAAAAATGGAGGTTTTTCCTCAAACAAGCAGAGAATTCATTGAACACAATCAGATGGAAAGTGCTGCCTCCTCAAAACTGGGGAAAATTTCATAGATATAGCATGGCCTCCCTCACGTTCCAGTGGGTGGCATTCATGCTGGAGAAACATCTCTCAATGCCAAGTTATTACAGCACTACTAACAACTACCAGCCATCCACCCACAAAAGTGTTGGAGGGTTTGGAGCTGTGCTCACATAATATTTGGATGACTAATGGTACTATCAGATTCAAAGAGATGCTGAGACACATTCTTGTAGCAAATTAATCTCCATTCTTCATTTTAAAACACCAATGAAAAATACCAGGTAATGACTTGAGGGACTACGAACTTTGAAGTGAATTTTCATAAAATCAGTGGGTTAATCAGCTGATTCCAATAATTAGTGCTTTTATTTTTTTAGATTTTTTTTAAAATTTATTTGAGAGAGAGACAGAGATAGTGAGAGAGATAGCCAGAGAGAGAGAGAAAGAGAAAGAGCATCAGCAGGGAAGGGAGGGAGAAGCAGGCTTCCTGCTGAGCAGGAAGCCTGATATGGGGCTTGATACCAGGATCCTGGGATCATGACCCGAACCAAAGGCAGATTTTCAACCGACTGAGCCATGCAGGTCCCCCTAATTAGTGCTTTTAATGAGGTTGAAAAAACCCAAGATATCCAAAACAGCACTTCTTTCCATCAATATCCAAAGGATACACCCACTCTAATTTTGTGCTAAAATATCCCTTTACTGGTTTCTCAAATACATCCACACAGGTAAGTCAAAGAGAAAGAGGACCTGCCTATGAAAAAGTTATTAAAATAGGACAAATTTAAGCCAGGCTAGCGCTAAATATAACTATCACCCCACTATACTGAGAACCTGAGACATAAAGGAGATAACCAAACTTGAAAGTGTGATAGATGAAAACTTAGAAGGCAAACAGTCTCTCTTCTCTCAATAAATGAGCTCACCGGGGACCAGAAAAGAAGATTTTTTCAAAGCAAGAAAGGAAACTGCCTTAGGAAATCAACTGCTCTCCCCTCCCCCACCTCCCAGGAAGGCACAACACTGGAGTTAAATCATCCTCAATCTATTTTTCCAGCTAAGCTGTGCTGAATGTGCTCCCACAAAACAGGCCAACTAGAGCACAAAGGGAGTCCGTTGTCACAGTGAGGTTGCAAAAAGCCACATGTATCTTTGACTGCTTTATGCGTCTTCCTGAACAAAGAATAGCTCACTGCAATCCGGGATGCTTCAATTCTTTGCACATTTACTAAGTCGCAAAACCAGTGAACACCTTGATGAACGAGATTTGATCTTAGAGGGGACTATACACAGGGGAAACAAGATATAAAAATCACAACCGGAGGCCAGACATAAACTATGAGTGGAGGAAAGAAACAGAAAGCACCATGATGGTCATGCTCACATGCCAGGCACTACGCTTAAAGCTTTACACACAGATTTTCATCAAACCCTACCATTTTATGAAGTAGCTACTATTCGGAACTCCCTTTTACCAATGAGAAAACTGAGGCCTAAAAGGGTTAAGGTCCCACAGGGCAGTAGGTTACTACAGAAGTGGAACTGAAATTCGGCTGTGTGCATCAGAGCCTGGCTTTTCTCCAGGTCATAATGCTGCTCTGTGGAAGACAGCCTCCTTCCTGAAGGAGAAGCTATGTCGTCAGAGGAGCCGCTGGCTCAGGGAAGTTCCTTCCCAAGGACTGCACCTACTGCCAGCAGGGTCAAGAGTGGGCAAATTGGAGAAAACCAAAACAAAACAATATAAAACAAAACTTGATCCCTTTCTCCCCTGATTCCACTGGAAGAGAGAGAGATAAATCAGCTTTAAGACCAAGTACTTGGCCTATAGTCAGGATAGTAAAATGCTAGGTAGTGGTAAAATTTAGTCAATTAAAAAACCTGTCTCCTTAATTTTGACTCAAAGATTATCAGAAGGCATAAAAGTGCACTACTGGTGAGAAATTTTGCTGCAACCCTTTTAGAGGGCAATTTGGCAAAGTCCATCATCGTCTTAAGTGCACATACCCTCTGGCCAAGCAATGTAACTGCCAAGAATTTATCCTAGAGATCTACTACACAAGACTTTCAGAAGCTGTAGTACACATCATAGTGTGGTCTGTAACAGCCAACAGTGAAAACGACCCGACAGCCCACCCATGAGCGGGGCTGGATAAACAGACATGGGCCATAAGCATACGCTGGAACCCTAGTGAGAAGGAGCATGGTATGTGCTGACAGGGAACGCTCTCCAAGGTATATTACTGAATGAAAATGTTGAGTACAGGACAGTATATATACTATGATCTCATTTTTCAGTGTACAAATGTCCCTATAAATGCATGAAATTCTTCTAGATGGATACCTAAAAACTGTTTAATAGTTTCTTCTGTGGAGTGGGGTTGGGGGGAAGGAACGAGAAAGGAAACAATTACTTTCATTTTACAGCCTTCAGAAGTGCCTGAAGTTTCTTATTTTTTTGACCATGCTGAATATATATTGCCTGAATATACCTTAAAAATTTATCAGACAGCTTTAATTTTTTAATTGTCTTCAAAAAAATAAAAATTGATGTTCTTTTTTGTTCCTTATACGTCTTACTATTTTTGTACCTTGTTTCCTTCGTATACCCATCCTAGACTCTTCACACCGAAAGCAGCCTGGCTGGCCGAGACATCCAGACACGTGACGGGCTGGCCGTAGACATAATGGAGGGTTCTGGCAGAGTCTTCAGCTTTTAGCAGGTATACCAGATCTCCAGCCGTGGCCACTGCCACAGGGTACCTTTCAGTATCTGGAACTATTTCAAGGTAGTCAACCTGTGAAAGGATAAGAGTTATGGAGTCCATCAGGTCTCACCTATGGTTCATCCTGGTTAAAAATATACAATCCCTCCTATATGTCAATAAGACCAGCAACCTGACAGAAAAAGATGGGCAAAGGGTCACAAGGTCACAGGAAATGAGAACATAGTTCTTACACTAATAAAAAGTTGCTCTTTGAAAAAAAAAAAAAAAAGATACATTTCCGGTAAGAGAAATATGAAGTAATTCACCAAGATATCATTTTCACCAGTCATATCAGCAAAGATCAATTAGCCTGATAGGACACTGATCTGGAAATGGGGGGGGGGGGGCAACCATACTTGCAGATCCCATTTATGGATGGTGGGATATAATCTGTTCCATCCTCTCTAGAGGGACATCTGGCAATACTTATCACAATGTCAAATGCAAATTCGCTCTGAACCAGCAAGTCAGCCCTAGGAATTTACTTACAAGTACACTCACATACAGGCAAAACAATTGTGTACAAGGTTATTTACTATTTACTATGTGGTCTTAGCTAAAAATTGGAAAAACCTAAACATGCCTTACCAAGGGACTAATTAACAATACATCTATGCATTGGAATACTATGCAGCCACAGGAAAAAAAAAGCATGAAGCATTCTTTATAAACTGATATAAATGGAATCATCTCCAAGATACATTTGGGGGGAAAAAAGCAAGGATGCAAGGTAACAGGATTCACAGTGTGCTACTGTGCATGAAGGGGGGCCAGAGGGACCACAGCATGTATGTGACTTATGCAAATATAAATCTGATAATAAAAATATAAATATAAAAATAATAATATAATAATATAAAAATATAAATCTGGTTTCAAAAAGGGAACAGAACTCTTTGATGGGGTGGAAGAGCGATTTCTCCCTGTAAACCTCACTCTATCTTTCAAATTCTGAACCATGAAGATATAATAACTATTCAAAAAATAAAGGTGTTTTTTTTTTTTTTTAACAAGAAACTGAAAAAAAATCCACTCAGTTCCAAATTAGCACCATTCACATTTTAACATTTGTGCAAATACCAAAAATGTGTTGCTAAAAGTACCTGAGGTATCTGTCCTCTGCTGGCTTCAAGGTCATTGAGGGCAGAAAGGCCCCGTCGCTACTCCTGACTGCATTATTGCAACCACTTTCTCTAATCTGCATGAGCATGAGGTGCTCCCTTCAGGAATAATTTGCTTTTCTATGTCCCTGAGTGGCACACGTCTCCTGTTTACACCAGGTTTTCACCTTGAGTAAAATGGGAGAGTACAAAAGCAGAAGGTGGGCTGTGCTGTGTAATGATGAAAACCACTGTGGAAAGGACAGCACTGCCCTGACAATAAGCCAAAGGAGTTCAAAAGCCTGCATCCCGGGGACTGTCCAGAGGAGCTTGAGAGAGAGTAAACATCCGGGTGATTCTGCTAATCCTCTGGCCCAAGAGTGTGAGTGGCAGCCACACGTCCCCAGCCAAGAACTCATGACAAAGGACAGACATTCTAGGTCAGTAGTACCAATCTGGGAACACTGCCATTGTGATTCAGGGAGCCGATTTGGGAAAGACAGAAAAATGGCCCGGCTTTCACAGGCCAGGAGGTGCCTTTTTCAGTGACAGCACATTCTGTGGCAACCCCTCATCCAGGATGAGAAATAACACACAAAAAGCACATGCCTCCAGCAGTGGTTGCCTCCTTCCTCTCTCCCCTATTCTAAAACTCATTTCTTATTTTCCTAAAATCAACGTCCTCAGTCTAGCCATTTAATTTCACTTTACTGTTGGATTTTTGACAGACCAAGAAGCTCAGATCGACTGTGGCTGTGCCATTTGCCAGGAGCTGTAAACTACTTTAAAAAGCTTCCAGTCTATGCCAGGATGCCACCTTATTGCCAAGGCAGGATTTACACTTTATAGAGGAACTCAAATCTTAAGTAATTGTCGAATTCATATAATTATTGCTCATCTAGAATATTCTTTAGGCAGAGACCAAATTATAAGCACTATGGTAGTTTTGAGAACAAAGAGATGGTACTTCTACATTTCTCTAATAAAACTCCAAGAGGAGCAACAGGCAGTTTGGGGGAACCACAACTGAAACTGCAGAAATTGCTCACTAGAGGGACAAGAACCTTATGGAGGGGACGTGGGGATGCCAAGGGCTTTTTAGTTACTCAAGCCTAATAAGAGCTCCATGGGGGGGGGGGGGGGGGGGCGGAGAGGGAGGAGGGAGAACAGGATCTGTTACAGGTCAGACCACCAATTCATTATTCAAAATTGGCTTTTCTGTTTGCTCTCCCATTAGTGCTAAAATCAAGGTTAAATTAAATCGAAATTTAGCACAGATTTAAGCTCTTCCTTCTTACCACAAAATCATCTCCCACCATATAACCATGGAGGCTCACATACAAATGGACTCAGAAACAGGCTCTATGTGAAAGAACTCTTCAGGCTGGCCGAGCTTCACGCATGACATCCTGGAACACAGCTACCCAATTAACATGGACTTAAATTTATTTTCACTCAGGAGCTACTCTTAATTCCAGGTGAGAAAATCTTAGGTGAAGAAAGTGCAGGATGGAAATCTTCCTTCCCAAATGGACTGGCAGGATACGACTGAATTCATTTTCACTTATATAATAGGCCAGAAACCAAGCTCAGATTTCCAGGGGTGAATGTCCTATGAACGTGAAGGAAGCCAGACCCCAGTAACGAGAAACACTAGCCTTGAAGTCAGCCCTGAGGTTTGCAGCACAGCTTCTTAGCGCTGAGATACGAGGCAAGTCAGTTCACTGCTCTAAGCCTCTCCTGGCTTTGTGGTAAATGGGGGAAAGATACTATCTATTTTGCAAGGCTGCCATGAGATTTAGAAATGTAAGGTGCCCACAAAGCCCTGAGTTAATGGGAGCTGCCGACATCATTACTATCTGTCTGTATTAGACCTGGAGATTTCAACAATGGAGAATACAGTGACCAGACCAAAAAGCTTACCAGTTTCTGAACTTCAAATTCGGCAGTGATTTGCCAATACCCCTCCTCACTGGGGCGTAACATTACAACGTCAAAAGCAGAAGCCGTGGCCACAGTTGCGTCTTCCTGGCTGAGGGCGAGGGCTTGTATTCTTGCGTCATGCTCAAAACGATGGACAGGATACTTTCCAGTCCTTAGATCCCAAATATTAAGAAATCCTATGTAGGAAAAAACAAACAAATAAAACACAGGTAACAATTGTAAATTCACTTAAAACGCACAATTTTAAAAACAATTGTTCAGGGGCGCCTGGGTGGCTTAGTGGGTGCTCTGCCTTCGACCGGGTCTTGATCCTGGGGTTCTGGGATAGGCCCTCATCGGGCTCTCTGCTTCTCTGCTCAGAGGGGAGCCTGCTTCCCTTCCTCTCTCTGCCTGCCTCTCTGCCTGCTTGTGATCTCTGTCAAAGAGATGAACAAAATCTTTAAAAAAACAAAAAAAAAAAACAATTGTTCACTATAAAGAAAACTAAAAGGTAAGTGATGTTTGCATCACATTTTTAAAAAAATATTTTATTTATGTATTTGACAGAGCGAGAGAGGGAATCCAAGCAGAGCATGTGGGAGAGGGAGAAGCAGGCCTCCCACCAAGCACGGAGCTCAATGTGGGGCTTGATCCCAGAACCCTGGGATCATGACCTGAGCCAAAGGCAGATGCCTAATGACTGAGCCACCCAGGCGCCCCAAGTCTGCATCACATATAACAAAGGGTCAATTTCCTTAATACAGAGCTTCTAAGATTCAATAAGAAAAAAAAAAGTAATTAGGAAGTGAACAAAGGACATGAGCATCCTGGTCACAGAAAAAAGAAATCCAACTGATATATAAACATTAAGAAAAATGTAAAAATTCACTCACAATTAGAAAAATACAAATGAAAATGATCATAGAGTATTATTTTCATCAAATTGACAAAGATGGACAATTTCATAAGCATTTTGTTGTTGCGGATATGCGGAAATAGGCTCTATCTTAAACTGTTGCTGGGGATGTAACCTAATTCACCCAAC
This sequence comes from Mellivora capensis, assembly GCA_004024625.1. Classification (NCBI taxonomy): domain Eukaryota; kingdom Metazoa; phylum Chordata; class Mammalia; order Carnivora; family Mustelidae; genus Mellivora; species Mellivora capensis. Next base: position 28,355 of record PISX010001883.1, on the reverse strand, counting down.
TCTATAGAGGCAATTTGATAATATTTACCAAATTACAAATGTATATGGACAGTCACTGTAATGTTTTTAATTATGCCAACAGATTAGAAACTATCTAAATGCACACCAGTTTGAAATTTAAATAAAATGACCAGTTAAACAAAACTGAGTCAGCCTTATATATAAGCTATATGCAATGATCAACAAAATGTATTACTAAACGAAAAAGAGTAAAGGACAGAATAGTGGTATAGTATGCTATACTACTTTTGTGTTTTAAAAATGTACACACACACACACACTTACGAAGACTATGCCTGTGTATGGAAGGATACACAAGAAACTTTATTAATGATTGGCCTTGAAGGAAAGAAACCAAGGAGAAGAGACAAGAGCAGGAGGGCATTTTACTGTATATCATTTGTATATTCTGAAGATTTTTCCCAAAATTATTTTGACCAAAAATAAAAATTTTAGAAAATGTTTTTATGAGAAAGTCTTTTTAAGACTTTTTTTAAAAGAATGGGAGGATATATATCAATTGCTGAATTTTTTTTTAAGATTTTACTTATTTTAGAGAGGAGAGAGAGAGCGTGAGCATACAAGCACGGGGAGAGTGAGAGGATCTCAATGAGACTCCCTGGTGAGTGCAGAGCTCCACACGGGGCTGGATTTCAGGACCCTGAGATCATGACCTAAGCTGAAATCAAGAGTCTGACACCTAACCAACTGAGCAACCCAGGTTCCCCTTAAATATTTCTAACGTATGGGAAAAAATTTTTTTAAGATTTTATTTATTTTTATTTATTTGAAAGAGAGAGCACAAGCAGTGCTTGTGGCAGGCAGTGGCAGGCAGAATTAGAGGGAGAAGCAGGCTCCCCAAGGAGCAGGGAGCCCAATGCGGGGCTCAATCCCAGAAACCTGGGATCATAACCTGAGCTGAAGGCAGACACTGAACTGACTGAGCCACCCAGGCGCCACTAACATACAGAACTCTTCATTCCAACTGTCCATTTATACAACAAACAATTACTCCCCGGTTTTACTGATACAGCTGACATAGAACATTGTATCAGTTTAAGTTAGCAACATAATGATTTGATACATGCATTTATTGTGAAATGATCAAAGTTTAGTTATCATCCACCACCTTGCATAGTTAACAAATTTCTCTTTTCCTTATTAGGACTTTTAAGATCTACTCTAAGGGGGGGTGGGGTGCCTGAGTGGCTTAGTCAGTTAAGTGACTGCCTGCTTCTCCCTCTGCCTGCTGCTCTGCCTGCTTGTGCTGTCTTTAAAATCTTAAAATTTTTTTAAAAAGATCTTCTCTCAGCAACTTTCAAATATACAATACAGTATTCATGATAGTTACCATGTTGTATATTAGATCCCCAGAGCTTATTTATCTTATAATTGGGAGTTTGTACACCTTTTGACCACCTTTACTCATTTCCCCTACCTCCACCCCAAGAATCACAAATCTGTGCTGAGTTTGGTTTTTTGTTTGTTTGTTTAGATTCCACAGGAGTGAGATGATACGGTATTTGTTTTTCCTCTGACTTATTTCAGTTAGCATAATGCCCTCAGGGCTCACCCATATTGTTGCAAATAGCAGGATTTCCTTCTTTTTATGGCTGAATAGTATTCCATTGTGTATGAATACCAAATTTCCTTTATCCATCTGTCAAGAGACATTTAGGTTGTTCCCATGTCTCTGCTATTGTGCATAATGCTGCAGTGAACATGGGGGTATAGATAGCTTTTTGGGATAGCGATCTCATTTCCTTTGGATAAATATCCAGAAGTGGAACTGTTGGCTCATCTGGTAGTTCTACATTTTTTTGAGGAACTTCCATGTTGTTTTCCACAGTGGCTGCACCAATTTCCATTCCCATGAGCTGTGTATTAGGGATCCTTTCTCCCTACATTCTCACCAGCATTTGTCATCACTGGTCTTTGATGACAGCCATTCTAACAGGTGTGCAAACAATTACCAAGCATGTTATAGACAGGGCACTGCTCTAGATGCTAGCCAGATCTGAAAACAGCCATTAACTTACACTCTACGAGATTCTTGCATTTCATCCTTCCACACACAACCCTCTTCCAGCCACTGGGAACAGGGGTGCTTTCTTTCGCATCATTATAAAACATGAGCCTGAGTATCCCACGCTTGTTAAAAACCTTGATTTCTACCCATACACCCTTCTCTCCAGCTCCCTGAATGGTGCTACCCAGATGAACTCCTCTTATACACACTGGCCATGTCTCCACCTTCCTCAAATAGTATAGAGTTGTGACATCCAAGTGTGGTCCCCAGGCCAGCAGCAGCAGCAGCAGGGGCAGCATCCACTGCTGGCTTTTTAGAAATGCAGATTTGGGGGAACAGCAACTCTGGGATATACGCTTGAGCCTGAGCACCAGTCGTTTGTAGGAACTTACACTCTTCTATCAGAAATACAAACTTTTGGGACACCCAGGTGGCTCAGATAGTTAAGCATCTGCCTTTGGCTCAGGTCATGATCCCGGGGTCCTGGGGTCAGGCCACTGGGCTCCTTGCTCGGTGGGGAGTCTGCTTCTCCCTCTGCCTTTCCCCTGGCTTGTGCTCTCTCTCTCGCTCACTCTCTCTCCCTTAAATATACAAAAATCTTTTTTTTTTTTTTTTTAAAGAAAGAAATATAAACTTTGGGGGCACCTGGGTGGCTCAGTCAGTTAAGTGTCTGACTTGATTTCAGCTCAGGTCATAATCTCAGGGTTGGGAGATTGAGCCCTGTGTTGGGGGAATCCATGCTCAGTAGGGAGTCTGCTTAAGATTCCCTCTCTCTCGCCCCCTCATCCCGCTCATGCTCTAAAATAAATAAATCTAAAAAAAAATTATAAAACTTTTCTGCATTTGGGGTGCCATTTATTCTTTTCTCACCCAAAAAATTCTTTTTACCATTCCTACCCACTTTTTTTAAATAAATTTTTTAAAAAGATTTTATTTATTTATTTGACAGACAAAGATCACAAGTAGGCAGAGAGGCAGGCAGAGAGAGGAGGAAGCAGGCTCCCTGTGGAGCAGAGAGCCCGATGCAGGGCTCAATCCCAGGACCCTGGGATCACGACCTGAGCCAAAAGCAGAGGCTTTAACCCACTGAGCCACCCAGGCGCCCCTTTTTTAATATATATTTCTTTAAATTTATTTGAGAGAGAGGGAGATCACAAGTAGGCAGAGAGGCGGGGGTAAGCAGGCTCCCTGCCGAGCAGAGAGTCCGATGGGGGCTCTATCCCAGGACCCTGAGATCATGACCTGGGCCGAAGGCAGAGGCTTAACCCACTGAGCCACCCAGGTGCCCCTTATTCCTACCCACTTCTTTCCTTTCAAAGATTTACCCAAGAAAATAAGTACTGTCTGCCTCATGCTGGAGGTTCCAATTCCCACTAATTTTTCAAAATTCACTGAGAAATGATTGTATAGAAATAGCACAGTCTGTGCTTATTTGAGTTCAAATCCAACTCTACCACTTGCTAGCCAAAGGCATGGGCAAGTTACTTGAAGCTATGAGCCTGTCTCTTCATCTCTAAAACTGAAGGTAACACTACCTACGCACAGGACTGTCATGCAGATTAAAGGAGAAAAACCACGCAAAAGGCTGGAGATAGGGCACCTGAGTGGCTCAGTTGGTTAAGCAACTGCCTTCGGCTCAGGTCATGATCCTGGAGTCCCGGGAACGAGTCCTGCATCGGGCTCCCAGCTCCACGGGGAGTCTGCTTCTCCTTCTGACCTCCTCCTTGCTCATGCTCTCTCTCACTGTCTCTCTCTCAAATAAATAAATAGAATATTTAAAAAAAAAAAAAAAGGCTGGAGATAGGCCAACCAATTTTACCTTTTATTTTTATGTGTTCTATAGAGCCTGCCATGTTGCTAAGTACATTGTATCTATTAATAACACAAATTTCCTGTTGGTCATCTAAAAATCCAGTCCTAGTTTCTATAACTTCTTATTACCCAAAACAGATAAAGCTTTTTCACTCTTCTTCCCTTTGCAATCCATTTTCCCATCTTTCTTGTTTCTTGCCTTGCACTTTGTCTGTAAATGGCACATGCTTTGAACTTAGGAACTTACTATAAGGCATCACTGAGCACTAGATAAATACAGGCAGAAGAAAATAACACATGTGGGCGGCTTTGCAAGACTTCTGAACTGTCAGTAGGCTAAGTAGGTGATTCCAAACAAAAGCAGAGCTTTCTTCAAGTTAAATATTGCTTCAGACAGAAAACAGTGTTCTTTTCTAAGAATTGTGATAAACTCAGGGGATAAGCAGATCACAAAAGGCTCCACAACACATTCCCGTGGCGAATATTTTGGCAAATTCTTTCCACTCTGACTCAGAAGCAGATACACTGCAGAAAATGCCAATGGCTCTACCCATTAAATAGAAGATAGCCATGTTCCAATATGTGCCTCCTCCAAATACTTCAACATTACCTTTGTTTGCATTTGTTCAGAGACATCACAATAATCAGGAATGAGAAATAAAAACTGTAATTTGCATAAAGCTTTCGAGTATTCAGACACTTTCATTTGCCTCCTCTCACTGAGTGCTCCCTTCTATTATCCTCATTTTACAAAAGAGTAGAAGCTCCGAGTGGTTAAACAACTGGTCCAAAGCCACTTGGTATGTGACGAGGCTGGGCTGGGATTTAGCTGGGAAAATGCAGGATGTGTGGCTGCATCTACAGTGCATAAAATAACTATAAGCTCCATGACTAAATAATATAGAATTGCCTGGCTTCTGCCAAATGTGGAAGTTCCTCAACCACAGCTCATTCTAAGCACACATGGAGTTTATCTATAAACACATTTTTCATCATTAATCAACTACTCGGTTTTGTTGGCATCATTATTCCAACAGAATCCTATGCAAGAAAATAGCCTGTGCTGCAAGGTTGAGTTTCACAGAGCTATTCTAAGAAGGGTCTTTCTGGAAAACTATTCTAGGGCTCCCTCAATTCGATGGCCACATTCTTCTTTTCTGAATGCCTATAGTGTCATCATGTGTCAATTCTACTTCCTTCAACTATGAAGTGTAAAGCTTGGCTAGACCTTTCCTTGTCAACGGCACAGTCCTCCAAGACCACCTTTAGATGCATAAACATTTAAGGTTATGTCCTCTGGATGAATTGACCCTTTGCTGTTTGCAATGTCCCTTTTTACCCATGGGCTATTCTTTGCTCTGAGATTTACTGTCTGGTATGGATATAGGCATCCAGCTTTCTTCTGAACAATGTTATTAGCACAGTATATATTTTTCTGTCCTCTTTGCCATGTGTCTTCATGTATGAAATGAATTTCTTGTAGACAGCATATGGTTAGTCCTTTTAAATGGAGTGTTTGGACTATTTACCTTTAATGTGGTTATGGGCAGGAATGGGTTTAACCTACCATTTTGCTATTTAACCCTCTTATTCTTTGCTCCCATCTTCTCTTTTTCTGCCTCTTTTAGACTATTTGGATTAACTGAGTATATGTTTATTCCATTTTAATTTCCTTGTTGGCTCATTAGCTAAAACTCTTTGTTGTGTTATTTTAGTGGCCGTTTTAGGATTTTAGCATTCATCTTTAACTTACCAGTCTAGCTCCCAGTGATACTGGCCCACTTCATGTGAAGCATCAGAGCTTCCCCGCAATGTACTTCCCGCCCGCCAGCCTCTGTGTTACTGTTGTCATACTTTTTATATCTATGTATGTTATGAATCCCACGTACATTGTTATTACTTTTGCACAAGCAGGCAATTATCTTTAAAAGAGACTTAAAGAGTAAGAAGAGGCTGCCCCGTATATGTACCCATGTAATTAGTATATGTACCCATGTAATTACCGCCTCTAGTGCTCTTCCAACATCACTTCTAACATTAATGCCTGCCGGTTTTGCAAGATTTGCAATTCCACTTTGCAACTGTGTTGCTGGACACTTGGCCCAAAAACACGTGGCCAGGGTGGGCGGAACAGATACAGCAGCGCAGGAACAGATACAGCAGCGAATAGGGAGAGACGTTTGAGTGGAAGCTGATTTTATAAATGATCTATTAGTTAATATGGTTACACCAAGGCTACTTTTACAACCTCAAAACTACAAGGACTTGAACAGTGAATACAGGAATTACAAGAACGTCCTATAATATTGTAGCTGATTATCATCCCTGTTAACTACATTTAGCCAAAAGGGAATTGATGCAACAACACATTCAACAACTGTTTGCTACGCCCCTGCTTTGGGCCAGCCACTATTCCAGCACCAGGGAAACCACAGCAAACAAGACAAAATAGAGCAAGAGAGAGTCACTGCATTTTGCAGACATTCTCATGGCATCTACCAAGCATCTTGTCTGGGGGCAAACAGAAAAGATATGACCCCTGGTCTCATAAAACTCACATCTGAGAGAAACAGACACACAGCAGATAATACAAAGTACAATGGGAAGACGCACTTTTTCGTCACATTGTCACATTATTATTATTTTTTTTATTAGACAGAGATCACAAGTAGGCAGAGAGGCAGGCATAGAGAAGAGATGGGGAAGCAGGCTCCCCGCTGAGCAGAAAGCCCGACGTGGGGCTCGATCCCAAGACCCTGAGATCATGACCCGAGCCGAAGGCAGAGGCCTAACCCACTGAGCCACCCAGGCACCCCTCATCACATTATTTTAACATCCCCAAAGGGGCAGCTCATTTTTCCAGACATTTCCAGTTGATCTGGGTGCACAACCATTACATGACATTAAGGAGTCAAGGCCTGTCAGAGAGCCAAATATAGTCACTTGTCAAACAGGTGGTAATTTTAAAAAACCTGATATAAATTCATTTGAAAGGCCAAGTTTTATATCGCAGAGACAGCAATGATGGGGATTTGGCTCTTGATAGTGTGTGGACTTCTGAAGTGGCAGAACTGTGTCCTTTTCCTCCCACAGTCAGTGAATTAAGAACACCACCGATGATGTGGCTGATGAAACTGGCTGCCTGTCAATAAAGGTTTGCCGAACGTTTGTCTTGGGTTTTGGTGAGAGACATCTGGTTCTAAGAAACAGAAATCCACTGAAACTCACTTAAATACCTAAGGGAAACCAACCGAACAGGAACGGAGCTGTTTCACGGAACCCAAGGGCACGAAGGAGAGCTGAAGACTGGAAGGAATCTGAAGCAGGGACTAGGGAGGTATTCAGAACCAGCGCAGTGTATGTCTCCTGTGTGCACCACAGATCTTGCCTCCACTTCTCTCTGCAACTGTTTCATTCTTTCCTTTCTCCCCACAAACCACCTTTTGCTCCTCCCCACTCTGTGGGGTTTGTTTTTTTTTTTTTTAAGATTTTATTTACTTGACAGAGAGAGAAACAGCGAGAGAAGGAAAATAAGCAGGGGTTTGGGAGAGGGAGAAGCAGGCTTCCTGCTGAGCAAGGAGCCTAATGCGGGGCTCGATCCGAGGACCCAGGGATTATGACCTGAGCCAAAGGCTTAATGACTGAGCCATCCAGGTGCCCCAGGTCTTCTACTCCAAGCACACAACCAAGATTTAAAGTGTGAGGCCCAAATGGCTCATCCCAGTCAGTGAATTAGCTGTCCCCAGAGCCCACGGTCCCCATTCCTGCCCAACCAAGGCCAGAGACTAATTAAAAAACTATGAATGTGCCCACTCCTACAGAGGCTAAGGAGGTTCACTGGAGCGAGAAGATACCCCAAAAAGTGCCTACTACATTTATCCTGCAAGCCAGGCCAAGGTAAAACAAAAGGCCTTAGGAAATGTAAAGGGAGGGTCTAAATAGTTCTTCAGTAGTGACTTAAAAAGCAGGTCATTGCTATCATTTCCTGAACAAGACATAATCCCTAAGAGCCAGAGCTTACAGCTCCCATTTGCCCCACACCGGGAAAACTCAAAGAAGAGCAGGTGTCTTTCTTTCTCCCTGACAAGACCTCAATAGCTGGATAAGATGTTTAACTCCGAGGTAGTGCTGAGCTCCCAACAATACGGCCTCATTCATGAAAAATATGAAAAGGATGCAGACAAAAGAATAAAAAGGGTCTCTCAGAAAATCTGCATGAGCACAATGAGTGAGGACCATCAGCCCAATCAAGGAGACTGGAGTGGGGCTTGGCAGTCCCACCTGCTCGATGGGCTCAGCACCCTCCATCTCGACAAGCAGCAGCAGGGCTGAAGGAACTCCGAGCTCACCTTAGACTAGGAACAGTCGTTAACAATGACATGAGTAACGACGGCCAGTCTTCGGAGGAGACATAAACCCTGCTCAGCAGCTGCGGATGGGCACCCATGCCAGTTTGCAAAGTGCCCCTCCCACCTCCCAGAGGAGGCCAGCCAGAGTGTGGTAATGAAACTGCACATAGTGGAAATGGGATCTAAATGAGTTTAAACTGATTTATGTTAGCTTTTGTAAAGATTACTCGATATCGGGAAAGTGCTACCACTGTGAAATAATGTCGACAATCCTTAAGACCTCTGCCTAATGGTACTCGCACAGAATATTTATATTCCTCGTCATGGGAACAAGGACCATAATGGATACCATTTTTGTTTTATTAGGGATGCATATTTAAATTAATCTGCTATTTGCCTAAACAATTAGCTGCTTCTGTTTGTGTGCACAAAGCCAAAACTGCAATTAGGCTTCCATCAAAAAGATAAGTCCCAACTAAAACTGTCCCGGTGGAGTCATACGAGCTCAGGGCAGAACTTTCCAAAATTACTTTTTAGCATAATGGTAATTATGTTAATTGCTTGAAAGGTAAATAACTGCTGAACTGGTTTGGGGGGGGGGGGGAACCACCACACACAATTGGCACTGCCCCTCCCTTTTGATCTTTTCCACACACCATAAAATTTAAAACAGTTTAACAGCTCCCAAAGTCACAGGCTGGTCACCTCTTGAACCACAGAGTGTCTTGTGGTCTTTAGTGCTTCCTTGATTAGAGCTTATTTCAGCCATGAGTTCCCATCCTCTTGAGCTTGCACAATAAACACCTAAAGCTTGGGGCAGGTCAGCTTCTTACCGCAGCAGTCTCCCCTTATCTGTGGGGGATACGTTCCAAGACCCCCTAGGAGATGTTGGACCATGGACAGTTCCAAACCCGCTATGTACTATGTTTTTTTCCTTTACAGACCTCTGATGTTTTATCCTTTGCATGCATCGGATAAAGTTTAATTTATTAAAAAAAGAAGCATAGGAAGAGATCAATGATACTAAAAGAGAACAATTATAACAGTGTGTCGTGACAGGTTATGTGAATGCGGTCTCTAACACATCTTCCTGGACTGAACTCACCCCTCCTCTTGCAATGGTTAGTGAGATGATAACAGGCCTACGTGAGGAGATGCAGTGAGGTTAGGGTGTTGTGATGGACAGTTAGGCTACTCTTGACCTGCTGACACATCGGAAGGAGCAGCACCTGCTTCCAGACTGCCGTGGACCATGGGTGACTGAAGCTGCCGAAGGTGAAATCACGGATAGGAGGAACTACGGTAGGCAAGCAGGCAGGATCACTTACCTGCCGTTCAGAGACAGTGAATGAAACTATAGAAACAGCTGGTAACTTCCATTTCCAGCACATAAACACTTGCCTATAAATAAACGGAAGTCAAGACAAATTCCTCAGCAAAAGAAAAGGCATTTTAACAAAGATTTAAGATCTATCTACCCATTGCATTCACTCAATGTGTACTTCTTCATTAAGTCCATGCGACATCACTATGAAATGCAGGCCAGAGATGTAAAAGTGGCATTAGGTCTGAAAGGACAAAACAACTTTTACTTTTATGGAAGAGGTGGCTGGGGGGCAGGGGCTAAAATCAGTGCAAACAAGGGTCATGATGAAGGGCTAAATTACAGACGGTCTTGAAGAAGAAAAAGCATCTACCGTTCATATCCATCCTCAACACTGCAGCTGAGCACAACCTTAAAGCTGAACCCTGATGCTACAGAGAAAAAGAGTAAATGTGAAGCATTCTGGAAGCTGTATTTTAGATTCACAAAAGCATCTGAATGGTCCCCTGGACTAATAAAATGATGGTTAGGCAGAAGCTAATCAGCAACCAAACAGGAGATCACTGAAGCAGATACTGAGTCAAGAAGCAAGCGAGATGAATATATTTAGTAGTCTTAAGTTCAAGGGAGAGGAAAAACATTTTAAAACTAAAAAAGAAAAAGAAAAGAGACAGCAAATTGAAAAGGAGTCAAATAACATTGTAAGATGAGGACAGTGTGACTAAATAGAAGAATTTATAGTTAACAAACTCACGGAAAAACAGATTGATGGGGAAGCATCTGGACCAGCTATTCTACAAAGGGAAGTGCCAAGAAGGCAGAGAATGTGAAAGAGACATCGCTGTGCATGGAACCACTAACTCCAGCCAATTTTTTTCTACAATAGAACTGAGCAACATAAACATAATAAGGGATATATCCTGGAAGAGTATATCAGACACTGGTAGTAAGTGAAGTCTCTAGAGAAGAGACTATGGTACTGGGGAACTCAGGGGCACTTGGTGGTAGATGGAGAAAGAACACTTACACTTCACTACACATCTTCTAGTACAATTTGAATTTTTTCCACATGTAATACTGTATCAAAAATTTTATTATAGGGTCGCCTGGGTGGCTCAGTTGGTTAAGCGGCTGCCTTCGGCTCAGGTCATGATCCCAGTGTCCTGGGATCGAGTCCCACATCGGGCTCCTTGCTCAGCGGGAGGCATGCTTCTCCCTCTGCCTCTGCCTGCCACTCTGTCTGCCTGTGCCCGATCTCTCTCTCTCCCTGACAAATAAATATTTTTTAAAAATTTTTATTATAATATGCATATACCTCTTTGTAGATATTAATATGATTAGTGACAAGACTTTTTTTTTTTACTTTTTCCGATCACAATCTAAATAATTTTACAATCAATAGTTAACTCTGATATACAAATTCTACTGCTGACTCAATGATGAGTTAAGGTGAATTAAACTCCAAAGGAGCCTGTAACATAGCCACCACTTCCCTGTCTAGACAGGTGCAGGAGAGCCCAGCACTGGGTCTAGGCCAAGAGTGGTATTCAGTAAGTCTTAGCCTCCTTGTTCTTTCTCTTTTAAAAAGTGCTATTTGTGGGGCGACTAGGTGGCTCAGTGGGTTAAGCTTTGGTTTAGGTCATGATCTCAGGGTCCTGGGATCGAGCCCCACATCGGGCTCTCTGCTCAGCAGGGAGTCTGCTTCCCTCTCTCTCTGCCTGCCTCTCTGCCTACTTGTGATCTGTCAAATAAATAAATAAAATCTTTAAAAAAAAAAAGTGCTATTTGTGGGATGCCTGGTTGGCTCAGTGGGTTAAGCAACTGCCTTTGGCTCAGGTCATGATGTCACGGTCCGCATCGGGCTCCCTGCTTGTGTTCTCTCTCTCTGATGAGTAAATAAAATCTTAAAAAAATAATTTGAGGGACACCTGGGTGGCTCAGTTGGTTAAGCAGCTGCCTTCGGCTCAGGTCATGATCCCAGCGTCCTGGGATCGAGTCCCACATCGGGCTCCTTGCTCAACAGGGAGCCTGCTTCTCCCTCTGCCTCTGCCTGCCACTCTGTCTGCCTGTGCTCGCTCTCTCTCACTCCCTCTCTCTCTGACAAATAAATAAATTAAAAAAAAAATTCTAAAAAGAAAAATAAAAAAAATAATTTGAAAAATGCTCTGTTACTAAAAGTAAAATATGTCTATCTTCAAAAACGGTTCCACTTACTGAGTGATAGAACCACATAATATTTAAAACATGTAATTACAATAACACTGATGACTACTGAGGCTGAGGGCTGGGTATATGGGGAGTCATCAGACTGTTCTCTCCAGTTTTGTGTATTTTGAATTTTCCCTAATAAAAGGATAATTTTCCCTAATAAAAGGATAATTAAAACAATAATTTGAAAAGCCATCACTAAAAAAAGTAGAGATGCAGAATTGGTGTTTTACAAATGTTTTCAGTAGCTACAGTGCAAACTAAGTGCATTCGCAGAACAGATTTACAATGAAAATTCCAGCAATGACATTTTGCAACTTTTGGAAATCTCATTCCAAATCCTCAAAATATCCTGATATCATAATATCAGTTAATTCCCTTTCAATAAGTGTATTAAATGGCTCAAATGAAAAGTAGAAAAAAAAATACGTGAAGATTCAGATTATAGTACCACCACAGTCAGCTTTGAGTTACACCAAATGAGAAGAAAAGGGGACAGCAGATAATCTCACATCTCACTTAGGCATCAAATCCAAATGCAAATCTGCCCATGTGCTGGTGGGTTCTGCCAGCAGGGCCCTAATGTTTAAACTAGGGCTCTCCCTTTTCCTTCTCTGCTCCCTGGGGTGAGGCATTATAAAAGCCCAATACAGATTTCTCCTCTGAGCTCCAGATCCACAGATCCACCTTGCGTCAACTTGGATGGGGCTGGAGGAGATTCTGCTAAGTGAAATAAGTCAAACAAAGAAAGTCAATTATCATATGGTTTCACTTATTTATGGAACAGAAGGAATAGCATGGAGGACATTAGGAGAAGGGAAAAACGAAGGGGGAGAAATCAGAGTAGGAGACAAACCATGAGAGACTATGGACTCCGGGAAACAAACGGCGAGTTTTAGAAGGGAGGGGGAGAGAGGGATGGGTGAGCCTGGTGATGGGTATTAAGGAGGGCACAAATTGCATGAAGCACTGGGTGTTATACGCAAACAGTGAATCATGGAACACTACAACAAAAACTAATGAGGTACTGTATGGTGACTAACATAACACAATAAAAAAAAAAAAATCAAGGAGCACCTGGGTGGCTCAGTGGGTTAAAGCCTCTGCCTTTGGCTCAGGTCATGATCTCAAGGTCCTGGGATCAAGCCCCACATTGGGCTCTCTGCTCAGTGGGAAGGCTGCTTTCCCCTCTTTGCCTGCCTCTCTTCCTACTTGTGATCTCTCTGTCAAATAAATAAACAAAATCTTTTAAAAAATTACTTATAAAAAAGATCTAAGGGAGGTAAGCATATATTTAATCAGCTTGTGGACATAGTTTAGGATTAAACAAAGTAAAATTTTTATGTTGTATTTTACTTTCTTGGTCAGATAAATGAAACTAAACTTTGTTTAAAAAACAAGATTTATGGGACGCCTGGGTGGCTCAGTTGGTTAAGCGGCGCCTTCGGCTCAGGTCATGATCCCAGCGTTCTGGGATCGAGTCCCACATCGGGCTCCTTGCTCAGCAGGGAGCCTGCTTCTCCCTCTGCCTCTGCCTGCCACTCTGTCTGCCTGTGCTCGCTCGCTCTCTCTCCCTCTCTCTGACAAATAAATAAATTTAAAAACAAACAAACAAAAAACAAGATTTTGGCAAATAAAGGTGAACAGTCTTGTCTCCAACTCTGTATTAAAAAAAAAAAAAGAAGAAAAAAAAGACTAGCAGCCTTCAGACTTTGTTTACCCCCTAAACTTAATTTGGCAAACCAGATCTCCCTTTCAGATCTTTTAAAAAATTTTTTTGATTCAATTATTTAACATACAATGTATTACTAATTTCAGAGCTAGAATTCAGTGATTCATCCGGTATTCCATAAGACCCACTGCTCATTACTTCTGTGCCCTCTGTAATGTCCATTACCAGTTACCCCAACCCCTCCCCTCCAGCAACCCTCAGTTTGTTTCCTAGCATTAAGAGTCTCAACTGCTCAACATTGCTCGGCATCAGGGAAATACAAATCAAAACCAAAATGAGATACCACCTCACACCAGTCAGAATGGCTAAAATTAACCAGTCAGGAAACAACAGATGTTGGCAAGGATGCGGAGAAAGGGGAACCCTTTCTGTTGGTGGGAATGCAAGCTGGTGGAGCCACTCTGGAAAACTACATGGAGGTTCCTCAAAAAGTTGAAAATAGAACTACCCTATGACCCAGCAATGGCACTACTGGGTATTTACCCTAAAGATACAAATATAGTGATCCGAAGGGGCACGTGCACCCAAATGTTTATAGCAGCAATGTCCTCAATAGCCAAACTATGGAAAGAACCTAGATGTCCATCAACAGAAGAATGGATAAAGAAGACGTGGGGTGTGTATATATATATATATATATACACACACACACACACACACACACACACACACAATGGAATACTCTGCAGCCATCAAAAGAAACGAAATCTTGCTATTTGCAACGACGTGGATGGAACTAGAGGGTATTATGCTGAGCGAAATAAGTCAATCAGAGAAAGACAATTATCATATGATCTCTCTGATATGGGGAATTTGAGAGGCAGGGTGGGGGTCGTAGGGGGTAGAGAAGGAAAAAATGAAACAAGATGGGATCAGGAGGGAGACAAACCATAAGAGACTCTTAATTTCACAAAACAAACTGAGGGTTGCTGGGGGTGGGGGGTAGGGATAGGGTGGTTGGGTTATGGACATTGAGGAGGGTATGTGCTATGATGAGTGTTGTGAAGTGTGTAAACTTGGCAATTCACAGACCTGTACCCCTGGGGTTAATAATTCATCATGTTAATAAAAAAATTAAAAACAAAAAAGAGCCTCATGATTTGTCTCCCTTTCTGATTTCATCTATTTTTCACTCCCTTCCCCTATGCTCTTCTGTTTTCTTAAATTCCATATAAGTGAAATCATATGTCCCTTTCACATCTTATATATAAAACTGACAAAACTTTTAGGGTGCCTGCGTGGCTCAGTGGGTTAAAGCCTCTGTCTTTGACTCAGGTTGTGATCCCAGGGTCCTGGGATCGAGCCCTGCATCGGGCTCTCTGCCCAGCAGGGAGCCTGCTTCCCCCCTCCCTCTCTGCATGCCTCTCTGCCTACTTGTGATCTCTATCAAAGAAATAAATAAAATCTTAAAAAAAAAAACAAAAACCTGACAAAACTTATCATAAGTTTTAAGTAGTGGCCTGAAAAACTAATTTCTGCCATACTGCTAAATATTGACATTTTAAAATAAAATAGCTATATCATTCTTTAAAAAGTATTCTTTGGAAATGAAATACCATTTCATACCATCATACATTAAATAAAAGGGGGAGGGAAGAGCCCAAAGATAAACAGCAAGATACAGAAACAAAGTGTGTTGAGAATCCCTAACTGTATAACCACCACCAGAAGAATAAGGACCCTAATCTCATCTAATTCAGTTTCCCAATTCAGCCAAACAGAAAAGGGACAGGCACATTTTTTTTTCCTGAAAAATTATTTAACATAAAAACATGGCATTAAATCACTATGCGAAAAAGAATCTAATCTTGTTTAATGATCTAACATTTTTTAAAAATTTGAAATATTTCAGATTTATAAAAGAAGCCCTACAAATTATACAAAAGAGTTACAATATACCCTTCACCCAGCTTCCCCAAGGGTTAACATATTACATAACCACAGTAGCATGATGGAAGTCAAGAAATTAACAGCGATACAAGATGTTTACAGACCTTATTCCCATTTCACCAAATGGCCAACTAACATCCTCTTCCTGGTCCAGAATCCAATCTAGAATTCCATGTTGCATTTAATTGTACTGTCTCCTTCCTCTAATCCGAGACCATTCCTCAGTCTATCTCGTCCTTCCTGCCCCTGCCCCTTGAAAAGTATTGACCATGTATTTTGTAGAAGATCTCTCAGTTGTTTTTTTAGTCATTTTTTTTGACAAAGGCTTTTATTAAAATGAGATAACAGATCCATTTACATTGCTAAACTATAGGGGGGAAAAGCCCTAACAAAAACTTTCATAACACACCTATCTTCCAAAATGCTTGTCTTCAAAAAAAATAAAGTACCCTGAGTAATAGAACAAGATGTTTAGTCATGTTTAAAATCAGGTTATGGGGGCGCCTGGGTGGCTCAGTGGGTTAAAGCCTCTGCCTTTGGCTCAGGTCATGATCCCAAGGTCCTAGAATCAAGCCCCACATGGGGCCCTCTGCTCAGCAGGAAGCCTGCTTCCCTTCCTCTCTCTGCCTGCCTCTCTGCCTGCTTCTGATCTCTGTCAAATAAATACATAAAATCTTTAAAAAAAATAAAAAATAAAATCAGGTTATGCATTTTGGCAAAAGCAGCAAAGAAGTAACGTGGACTTTTCCGTGTATCGGGAGGTACATGATGTCAATTTCTCATTGCTGATAACGGTAACTTTCACCACTTGGTTTAGATGGTAGAGTCAGGTTTCTCCATTATAAAGTTACTATTTTTCTCTTGTGGAGAAATAATTTGGAACTATGCAAATATCCTATTTCTCATCATACTAATTGTAGCATCCATGGATGATTCTTGCCTGCAACAATTATTGTGGTGCTTGCCAAATCAATTTCTATTTTCACCACACTTGTCCATATGCAAATTCATTAACTGAAATGCTACTGTAAAGAAGAGCTGTCTCTTCTCCTTTATTTATTCAATTATTTATTTATATCAGGATGGGCTTATATTTACTTCTTTATTCTATAGGTTATAATCCATTACTATATTTTGTTGCTCGAATTGTCTGTGATTTTGTTGTTGGGAAGGAACTCCAATTTGGTTCCGCTGTCCTATAAATAGAGCCTCCCCCTTTCCTCTGCTATCCATTTTTTTTTTTTAACACCCTTACTTTCTGGACCCACAAGATATTCCAGACTCATCCCGTATTTGCCTCCCCTAGCACTGGTTCCTTTTACTGAAGAATTAATATTTCGAAACCAAGATATGGGCACTAGCTATATTTAATGTTACTAGGGTAGCACAATATACACTTCCAACTCTTAGGAAGTAGAATAAGCTAGTTCAGGTCTTTGCATCAAAGGTCATATGCTCTTAAAAATATACAGAAAAGTTTGCCATAGTCTTAGAATAAAGGGTTGGGGAAAGCTGCTTATCTAAGAATTTCTTTTTGTAATGCTGCATGATCCTGGGTTTTAAGTCCTATACCGGAGCAAAGTTAAAAGCAAGGAAGGAGGAACAATTCAGAGTCCACATAGCAACTATATTTGGCCATGTCTACTGCCACTACGATCCCATATATTGTAATATCTATTACCACTATGATCCCATAGTACAATATCCATTTTTTGATCTCTTTGAAAATAGGTCCAGATTTCTTCATGAAATATTATTTTAGAATTAAAAATATATTTTAAAAAAAGGGGTGCCTGGGTGGCTCAGCTGGCTAAGCGGCTGCCTTTGGCTCAGGTCATGATCCCAGGGTCTTGGGATCAAGCCCCACATTGGGCTCTTTGCTCAGTGGAGAGCCTGCTTCTCCCTCTCCCTCCCTCTCTGCCTACTTGTGGTCTATCTCTCTGTCAAATAAAAAAATAAAATCTTTGGGGCACCTGGGTGGCTCAGTGGGTTGGGCCTCTGCCTTCAGTTCAGGTCATGATCTCAGGGTCCTGGGGTCGAGCCCTGCATCAAGCTCTCTGCTCGGCGGGAAGCCTGCTTCTCCCACTCTGCCTGCCTCTCTGCCTGCTTGTGATCTGTCAAATAAATAAATAAAACCTTTTTAAAAAAATGAAATCTTAAAAAAAAAATATATATATATATATATATATGTATATATATATATATATATACATATATATATATATATAAAAGCTTCAATAACTAAATGTGTTCCAGTGGCCACAGAACCACCAGAGGAATTCTCTCTTCTTGATGATCAACCACTCAAATGTAGAACTGAGCAGGAAAGCACTCTTGTTCCTCTTAATACACTTCAGAGACCCTGTCCTTTCCTGATGAGAAAAAACCAACAAAACTCTGCAAGGGTAGCATCAACTATATATATTGCAGAAAATATTAAAATAGTACTTTTCGGCCATTTAAAAAATGTTTTATTGAAGTAAAATCTACACACCAAAAAACCCCCTCATCTACTTTTAAGTGCACAATTTGACGGGAACAAATATATATATAGTACCGTAACTACCACCACAGTCATAAGAGAGTATTTCCATTCCAGCTTTACAAGCAGTCACCTTCCCTTGGTCCCAGCCTCTGGCAAATACCCACTTGCTTTCTGTCCTAGTTTTGCTTCCTCTAGAATTCCACACAAACAGAATTATATAGTATATGCTCTTTTGTGTCCGGCTTCTTTTACTTATTAGCATTAATGCTACTGAGATTTGTCTATGTTGTGTACATATCTGTAATTTGTTCATTGTTATTGACATGTAATGTCTCACTGTAAAGATGTATCACGAGGCACCTGGGTGGCTCAGTGGGTTAAAGCCTCTGCCTTCGGCTCGGGTCATGATCCCAGGGTCCTGGGATCGAGTCCCTCGTCGGGCTCTCTGCTCAGCAGGGAGCCTGCTTCCCTCCCCCCCATCTGCCTCTCTGCTTACTTGTGATCTCTGTTAAATAAAATCTTTAAAAAAAATAAAATAAAGATGTATCACAACT
Organism: Mellivora capensis; assembly: GCA_004024625.1. Classification (NCBI taxonomy): domain Eukaryota; kingdom Metazoa; phylum Chordata; class Mammalia; order Carnivora; family Mustelidae; genus Mellivora; species Mellivora capensis. The sequence continues at coordinate 9,972 of PISX010001883.1, read as the reverse complement.
GTATTCATTTACCAACGAATATATGTCTACGTTGTTCCCCAGTTTGGAGCAGTCATGAATAAAATTCTATAAATATTAAAGTTTTCGTGTGAACACACGTTTTCACTCTCTTTGACAATACATGAGTGGGAGTGCTTGGGTCACCTGGTGAGTTTCTGATTATATAAAAGAAACTGCCAGCCTGTTTTCCAGTGTAGCTGCACCCTTTTGCATTTCCACCAGCAAAGGATCAAAGTGCTGACTTCACAGTCTTACCAACACTTGGCATCATCAGTTTTTTTAAGCTGGGTATAGTGGGTGTTACGGTTTATTTCGTAGTGGTTTTAATTTACCTTTCCCTAAAGACTGATGATACTGAACAGACTTTCAGGTGTTTATTCAGCATTTATAGGTCCTCTCTGGTGAAGGGTCTAGTCAAATCTTGCTACTTTCAGTTGGTTGTTTTCTTATACTTATGAATGGTCTTTATATATTCTAGATGCAAATCATACATCAGATATGTGTTCTGCAAATATTTTCTGCCAGTCTATGGCTTGTCTCTTCCTTTTCTTAGTAACTTCATGATCAAAGGTTTCTACTTTTGATGAAGTCTAACATTTCTCTTTTCTAATTTGTGCTTTCTATGTCCTAAGAAATTTGTCCCGAAGTTTTTTTACTTAAGTCTATAATCCATTTGAGTTAACTTGTAGATGGCATGATGTAAGAGGAGACGTTCATAAGCAGGAATGAAAAGGCCTAGAGATATGTTTCAACATCATTTGTTGAAAAAATGATTATTTCTTCACCGGATGACCTTGACACCTTTATAAAAAAAAAAAAATTCAGTGGGTGGGTTTTTCTGGACTTTATTGTATTTCATTGGTCTGGCCTCAGGCCAGTATCGCACTGTTTTGAAGACTACAGTTTCACAGCAAATCTTGAAATTGGGTAGGGTAACTATACCAACTTTCTATTTCTTTTTCAAAACCATTCCTCACTATTCTTGGTCCACAGCATTTTTAGATTTTTAGATTCTAAACTCCTTTAGATTTTAAATTTTAGAATCAGCTTATCAACTTCCAACAAAAGAAAAAAAAGAAAAAGCCAGTAGGGATGCTGGTTAGGTTTGGGCTGAATCTCTGGGTCAATGAGGGGATAGCTGACATCTAAACGGCATTCAATCTTCCCATCCATGAATATAACTATTTATTTGGGCTTTATTTAATTTCTCAGTGTTTTATAGTTTTCAGCACATAGGTCTTACTGAATTAATATTTGCTGAATTAATCACCAATTATCTTATATTTTTCCAACTGTTTGCTGCTAACTTGAAAAAAATACAACTGGCTTTTGAATACGGACCTCATTCACAGCGACACTGATAAAGATCCTTTTTAGTTCTAGTAACATATTGGTTGATGGTTTAGGATTTTATGCAGAGAATTTATCCACAATTCTTTTTCCTTTCCTATCGGTATGCCTTTCTTCTTCTTGCATTACTGCGCTAAGGAGGCCTTCCAGTACAATGCTTAAAATAACAGTAGTAAAAGTGGTCCTTTGCCTTGTTTCGAGTTTTGAGAAAGCATGGTCTTTTACCATTACATATGAAGTTAGCTGTAGGTTTTTCATAGAAAGGTTCCTTTCTATATTAGTCAGCTAAGAGTTTTTAATCATCACATTTGTGTTTCACTGAGTTGACCATCAGGTGTTTCTTTTATGGTCTGTTAATATGATGAACTGATTTTCAAATGTTAAACTAACCTTGAATTCCTTGAATGAATCCTAAGTGGCTATGATTTACTATCCTTTCAATATATTATAGGATTTTTACAGTATTTTGTTAAGCATTTTTACATCTATGTTCATGTGGAATACTGATCTATAGTTTCCTTGTTTTCATACACTAGTTATTCTTTTTCTTCTTTATCTGGTTTTGGTAGGAGGATAATGCTGGTCTCATTAGTTGAGTTGAAAAGTGTTGCCTCCTAGTCTATTTTATGAGAGTATACAGAATTAGTGTTATTTCCTTAAATGCTTGGTAGAATTCACCAGTAAAGCCATTGGGCTTGTGGGTTTCTTCATGGGAAAATTTTGCATTACAAATTCCATTTCTTTAATGGAAATAGAGCCATTCTAGTTTTCCAGCTCTTGAGTGAATTTTGGTAATGTTTATCTTTCAAAAAAAATCAATTTATCCACTTCATCTAAGACATCGTTTACTGGTATAAACTTAATATAAACATAATTTTTCACTGTAGTCTTCTTCACAGCTACAGGATCTATAATGCTGTCCCCTCTGTTGTACTCCTGACATTGGTATTTTTTTTCCCTAATCACTCTGACTAGTGCTTGTCACTTTTTTTTTTTAAGGAACTAGTTTTGATTTTCCTGTAGTATTTTCTCAATTTCCGTGATTCCTGTTCTTTATTACTGTATTTCTCCTACTTATTTTAATTTGCTCTTTTTCTACTTAAGGTGAAGTTATATCATTGATTTGATACTTTTATAATTTCAGCATTTATTGCTTTAAATTTCCCTCTAAGCACAGCTTTAGCTACATTCTATACATTTGATATATGGTTTTTTTGTTTTCATTCAGTTCAAAATATTTCAAAATATTTCTTGATTTCTTCTTTAACTCATAATTTATAAATGCATTGTTTAATTTCCAAATATTTGGAGATATTACAGAGCTGTTATATTTACTTTAATTTCATGGTTGTTGAAAAATGTACTTTCAGTGAGAACATATTCTGCAGGATTTCAATCCTCTTAAATTTACTGAAACTAATTTTATGGCCCAGAACATACTCTATCTTGGCCAACATTCTGAGGCTACCTGAAAAGAATGTATTTTGTAGCTGTTGTGTGGAAAGTTCTATAAATGCCAATCAGGTAAAGTTGGCTGACAACGTTGTTCAATCTTATATGACCTTACCAATTACTTACATCAATTACTGAAATAAAAGTGCCTGAAATTTCCACTATAATTATGAATTTATCTATTTCCCCTTTCAATTTATCAGCTTTTGTTTCACTTTTTTTTTTTTAAGATTTTATTTTAGAGAGGGAGACCGTGTAAGCAGGGGGAAGGGCAGTGGGGGAGAGGGAATCTCAAGAAGACTCCCCATTGAGCATGGAGCCTGATGTGGGGCTTGATCTTATGACCCTGAGGTCATGAAGTGAGCCAAAATCAAGAGTTAGACTTGATCAGTTAGACTGATTCAGTTAGACTGATTCAGCCATCCAGGCAACCCCCAAGTTGTGTTAGTAATCCTATATATGCATCTCCTATGTCTGTTTGATAAACTGACCCCTTTATCATTATGAAATTCCCCTTTAATCCCTAATATTCCTTGTTCTAAAATTTTGTTGGAAAGTAACGTAGCCACTCCAGCTTTCTGTTTGCACTGTATAAGTTTCCATCCTTTTACTTTTAAACCTATTTGTATATTCATATTTAAATAATGGCTTTCAGGGACCTAGGTGACTCAGTCAGTTAAACCTCTGACTCTTGGTTTTGGCTCAGGTCATGAGCTCAGGGTCCTGGGATCAAGCCCCACTTCAGACTCCATGCTCAACATGGAGTCTTCTGGAAATTCTCCCCATCTACTCTTCCCCCGATTGTGCACTCTTGCTCACTCTTTAAAATAAATAAAATCTTTAAAAAGGATTTAATAGCTTTAGTGTTGGTGTTATGGACTGAATGTCTGTCTCCCCCCAAAATTCACAGGGGAAGCTTTAACCCCCAATGTGATGCTATTTGGAGATGGAGCCTTGGGAGGTAATTAGGATTAGATTAAGTCTTGCCTGTGGGCCCTGTGGATGGGATCAGTGGCCTTATAAGAGTGAGGTCTTTCCATGATGGTTGGTGGGGATACAAACCATTCCCAGCCCTGTGTGAGCTTCAGAAACTGTTCTGTCTTCTTCTTTCAGGTGGTTCTTTCTCTGCTCTCAGGTATTTCTTCTCAAACATGGGCAAAGCAGTACTCAAAGATAAGAGGGGTCCCTCTAGGTCTGTAGAATTCTCTGTGCAGCACCCTCCTCCCTGATATTCTGGCCCACAAATTCTTTCCACCTTGGCTTCCTTGACGTCTTGGTGTCTCAACATGAGGTCCAGGATCTATCTGTTCAGGTTCCCCTTCCCTGTACTGAGTTGTTTCCAGCTGGTTAGCTGGTATAATTGTAGGATTCCTCTTGTTTGAAAAACAGCCCAAGACTGATCTCTTAGAGATTAATGTCTAAAAACCATTAATACACTCTGTCCAGTTTTCCAGTTTAAGGCAGAGGATAAATCTAGTCCCTGTTATTTCATCTTAATCAGAAACAAAAAGTTTTAACTTATTTTGAAACAATCTGAAAATTACAGAAAAATTACAAGAACTTTTATATACCCATTATTCAGATCCCACTGACATTTGTCCCAGGAATGTCCTTTATAGCAAAAGAATCCAATCCAAGATGATACATGGCATTCAGCTGCCTTGTGTCCTTCAACCTGGAATAGTTTTTCTTTTTTTTTTTTTTTAAACCTTCATGAGTTTGACAACTGGCCAAATCTGGCACAATCTGAGTATCAAAATCATGACAGTAACAGAGGTACACATTTACCATAGAATGTCACCTAACAAATGTAGAAGGAATAATGGAATTAGAAGCTCACTAATTGGCAGTTATAATGGCAATAATTGAGACAAAAAAAAAAAAATCAACGGATGCTAAAACTAGCAGAGGAGAAGAAGATAAGGGATGGGATATTACATCTCAAAGAATCTCCCTGCTGAACCCTAATTACATTACAGAGTAAGGGGGGAAAAAGTAACTTCACAGTCAATCTGCCTGGCAGATGCCAAATTAATAAAGTGGTCAAATTTAACATCAGTAATGGGACAAACTGACATCTTGTGCTACGTGACAGAATGCATTGAGACAAACACAGAATCGCTTCTGTGATAGTTCAGCCAAAAATGCATAACCGAGTCGAATCATGAGGAGTATTAGAAACCCAAATTGAAGGACATCCCACGAAAAGACCAGCCTGACCTCTTTAAAGCTACCTTCAAGGTGGCTTCTGTATTCTTTTGACATGTCACATTATTCCTTAAGCACTTCCATATTTCCTGGTACAACAGGATGTTCCAGGATTATTTTGTTCTTTCCCTACCCAAGCCCTGGAGTCAGCCTCTTCGCCAAGCAGCCCTGATTCCTTTTAGTGGACACTGGTATTTATTTATTTTTTTTAAGATTTTTTTGAGAGAAATAGAGAGAGAGAGATAGTGACAGCGAGAGAGAGCACAAGCAGGGGGAGAGGGAGAAGCAGGCTTCCTGCTGAGCAAGGAGCCCTATCCGGGAGTCGATCCCAGGACCCCGGGATCATGACCTGAGCCAAAGGCAGATGCTTAACTGACTGAGCCACCTCAGTGCCCCAAGACTGGTATTTTTAAGATCCAAGCACTTATGCTCATTGCTACTGGACTATTGCTGCTTCTATACCTTCACAGCAAATGAAGCTAGGACATATATGAACATGCTTGCATGTAAACAGAGATACCTCTATTTACTTATCTCTATGAAAATCAGGAATTCCACACCAACATGTTCTATTCCAGTCCAGCCCCACAGGGTTCATCTGGATAGCCCTTTTCCATGGCCGTAACTCCCTTCTCCAATAGTGAGAAAACTGGCTTCCATTACCCTTAACATACTTCTGCCCAATCCCCCCGGATGTCGAGAACCTTCCACACCTGCCAGGACACTGTTCCACTCAGACTCCCTCCTCCACCTGTCCCTGCCCCATAGCATTGCCTTCCTACTCCACTATAGCTTGCTTAATGACTTTTTGACTGAGATGGCTGACAGGCAGACACATCTTGCTTTTAAAACAAAAATACGTTCCACAAATATGTTTACTTCTGCTTTAACAGAGCCCTAGGGTTTAGTACAGAATAAATGCCACAATCAAAACTTGCAGGTATTATAAGGGAAATTAAATTCTTGCACTGAAAATCTGATTTATCAGCCTCAAAAAAAAAATTCATGTTTGGATTTCATTAGGTACATTTAAGAACATGGACAATTTATTTCCCTAATCTAAACTATCCTTCAACAAAAATATTCTATCCTATTCATTGTTCCTTTCCATTTTTAACCTCAACCCTAACACTGGATAGCTACTTTGAATTTATGTATCCTACTGTATATTATTAAAAATCAGTTTTCAGTAAAACCACCCCTGTAAACCAGAAGATTAACACTAAATCTCATAACATAAATTCAATGTATCACCTTCTGCATGAAAAAAATTTTTTCAAGTTATTTTCACTAGTAACATCAAAAATTTGCAGTAATCGTAGAAATTGAGAACTTCCCTCCTCAGTGTTTCTTAAATCTGAGAGCTTGCAGATCTCTATAAAAAATCATCTGTGGAAAAAATAAATAAATAAATAAATAAAAAGTCAGATCACTTGGTACCAACTGCCTGTGAACACAAAATGCAAATTCAAACACTGAGATCATGCAGCATAGTTTAGTTACAAGGTCAAAGGATCCAGATTTTTTTTTAGATTACTATAAAAATACAGATTAAAACAACAACAACAACAACAAATTGGGGCACCTCGGTGGCTCAGTGGGTTAAAGCCTCTGCTTTCGGCTCAGGTCATGATCCCAGGGTCCTGGGATCGAGCCCCATATCGGGCTCTCTGCTCAGCGGGGAACCCGCTTCCCCCTCTCTCTGCCTGCCTCTTGGCCTACTTGTGATCTCTGTCAAATAAATAAATAAAACCTTGAAAAACAACAGCAACAACAACAAACTTTCCTGGAGATCTCACAGCTCCTGCTCAAGATTCTCTCTCTGGACAACCATTTGAGGAACACTGCCCTAATACGTAGTTACAATGCATATTCAGGCCAAAGAATACAGAAGTAAGTATGAAATATAATTTCAAACTCTTCTTACTGAAAGATGGAAAAACTTAAAAAAAATTTTTATCCAAACACTTCTATCACATAAGCATAGTTCCCATAGCCTGTCTATGTATGAAACACAGTCTAGCACTCTAGACCATGCCAAATGGTAGTCGAATTTAAAGTTCAATTCCTCAAATCCTTCAACACCAAAAGAACCATCTCTGCATTTCAGTGTTCAATTCCACTCTGAGCACCTTTAAAACGTGAGCATTCCTACTGTTCATTGTTCATGTTTATAAAGGTATCCTATCTTTTATAAGGACTATACCTGGTATTTGGGGATTATCAAAAAGTTGTTTTTTGGTTTTGTTTTTTTTTTTTTGATCAAATACCTAAGTAACTCCCCCAGACCTAAGGTTAGGCAAAGGTTTCAAGCAAAAATTGGTCGTTGAAACTTTTAAGAGAACAATGACCAGAAAAGGCAGGCCTTGGCAATTAAAAAAAAAAAACAAACAAAAAACGTATCCACAACCCAACCCAGTTGTCTTAGCCATCTCCCAAGCAATGCTTTAGCATGTTAAACTTCTTGTAAAACTTGTAAAACTTCTATCTTGATTGGGGGGTGAGGAATATTGTGTATTGTACAGTATTACATTCAAAGGTTGTATCATTACATTACAATGTCACCATCATCATACAAAGAAGAGACATAAGCAAAACTATCAAAGAACTTTCTTTTTTTAATTAAACATAAAATTATGAAGTTTTAAAAGCACCTACTCTTCGTCATAGCCATCTAACTAAAACATGGTCCTACTGTTCTCTGCTAAAAAGAAGCCTGGAGAGACCCACTCCTCCCATCCATTGTTACTACGCCAATAAATGAGAAATCATAGTCACTCGGGCCCAGGGTGGGCACAGCCCCGGACAACGGAGCATGTGTGTGTTCAGACAATTGCACTGGGAGTGCTGCAGAAGTGGATAAGCCACTTTGCCTTGCTTCATGGCAGCACACAGAGACAACCGTTGGCTATTCCATCTTGGTTTCTGCATGCTAATATGCGTTGTGTCTGGTCTCTCCTCTCCACTTTGAGGGACAAACGAGAACTTCTTTGCACCTAAAAAGTGTGTAATCTCATTTCGCACCAAACAGTGAGTTTTCAAGATAAACTCTGTGAATGTAGAGTGGGTTTCGAGTACACCGCCTTCCCTAATGCTGTGGCTTTGGGCCAGAGGCAGGCGAGCATGGAGCAGATGGAGTCCTGGCAAGGTCCCCACTGTCCCTGCATTAGCAGCATCTGCTCATTACTCGGAACCTTCGCCTGCTTTATCTAATGCTCCAGGAAAAGCATTTTGATTTGATTCATTTCGGTACGGTAACGTGCAACACAATTAGTGGTAAAATCAAACTGGAGGATGGCCAGTGCTGACAATTGGAAACAAGGCAGAAGAAATATGAGGCCAGTGGGTTGGAATTCAAAAAATCACAACTGTGGATCACCTTGCCAAATCTCAACACCCCAGGTGGGTGTACAGTGTTCCTACCGGGCGAGGAGGCTAAAAAAGATGTAGGGACGACTTACTTTCTCCCAAAGCAGCTTCCATCTCCCCTCTGGATCTGACTCCTTCTGTGGAGAATACGTGTGTAGACCATCAATGGGGCTTCAGTGACTACAGAACTTCCCTTCAGCACAGCCAGGGAGCTGAAGTTCATTAACTCATTTCATCATATTCTTCTCTTCTGTCAGGCACCATCACAAATGTTGTACAGCAGACCCCACAAGGTACATTTCTTTTCTGCCATGTTTTGCCTAAGAAGTGCCTGTTTGCTGCTCCTGAAAAGGAGCAATATAAAAATGTGCATTTGATGTTTTCAATCTGTCTTTGCCTCAGAAGTAGCTACTCATGAATATGTTGGTATAAATATCACAGTCTCAATCTGTTAAAATGAAGTGAGACCAAAGACAATGCCACCTGAGGTCTGGGAGAAAAATGAAAAGTTGTTGTGTATCCCAGAAATAGTAAAGCCCCAATCGGCTAGTAAAGCAAGCTCAAAGTGAGAAGAGAAGTAAAAATGCAAGAGTTCTCACCGAAGACATAATCCTAGTCCCAAAATGAACTGGAGATACATGAATCGCAACATCAACAATGCCGTGGGACCCAGAAAGACAACGCCAACTTGATGGTATAAACGTAAGCAATCAGACAGAGCATAACATGCAGAAACGGACCTGAGTACCGAGAGAATCTCACATCTAAAAACTGATAAAGACAGCACCTCGAGCCAGTGAGGAAGGGAGTGAGGGGCTTTCTAAGAAGGGAGGCTGGAAAAAATAGCCTCATATTCATATTTTATACTGTCACAGGATAAACTCTACATTGGTCAAGATTCGGGTGTGAAAAATAAGCCATAGCTTACTAGAAGAAAGAAATACAAGTAGCAGGTACAAATATGAAAAGAAATCTTAGGCTAAGCGAAATATAAATTGAAACTACATTTGGATACCATTTCTAGTCTATCAAATTGACAAATACCTCAAAGTCTAAAACACACTTTGCTGGCAAAAGTGTGATGAAATGGGCATACCTACATACCTTGCTGGTGAGAGTGCAAAATTGTAGAAACCCATCAGCATTTACCCTTGGATTCATAAATTTTATAGGAAACTACCATTCCTTTACTCACAAGAAATGTCTTACAGGTAAGGCTTATTGCTACCTTGTCATAGCAGAAGGTCTGAAACAACACAACTATTCCTCAGTAAGGGGTTGTGTAAGTTGAACCATGGTCCTTGTACACATGAGTACTGTGCACGTATAAGGCAGAGAAAGGAGGCTGTTTTTCTATATACAGACAAGGACAAGCTTTCAAGACAGATAATTGAGTGAAAAAAGCCAATGTATGGAATAATGTAATTTGCGGTCTTTCATTTAAGAAAGGGGGAGAATACAAACATTAATATCTGCAACACAAATGCTGGGAGGATAAATAGAACTAAAATATATGGCTGCTTTAGAATGGCATGAACAAAAATGGGTAAAAGCAAGACATCTTGGGGCACCTGGGTGGCTCAGGTGGTTAAG